>JACEIK010001181.1:234814-246284 GCA_018107945.1 Datura stramonium
AATAAATCAATTCAAGTAGATTCCGCGTATAAATAAAATAGTGTACTCATCAAATAGTTGTAGTACACACACTCTCTCTCTCATAACCAAAAGAATTCCTTTTTATTAAATACTACTTTATCTAAATTCTTAAGCGTCATTTCAATGATAAGTTAGATTTTTCGTCTCCCCATTTTATTCTTTACCGAAAGAAAAAAGTAGAGTTTATGCAAGAGAATAATTGCTTCTTTTTGGCAATTTGGCACATAATATTTTCGTTTAAAAAATTATTTAATAATTTGTCTAATTGAATCAAATAACAATTTAGTATTTAATATTATTAAAAATAATTATTTTTCTTCATATGATATGCATAAGGTTTTATACATATTACCTTTCTAAAATTTCACTAAATTAAATATGTTACTATATTATTGTTGTTGAAGTGCTGAATCCTTTATTTGCCTCTTATGTAAATTAAACCTTCAAAACACTCCATAATTGTAGGACCATTTGGTCAATATTTTAAAAATGTTAATATGAAAAATATTATAACTTATAATATTAATCATATATTTTTTTAAATATTTAAATGAATTAAATTAACTCTGGTAGCAAAACATATAATGAACGGACGGAGTAATATTATTTAATTTTGTTGCTTAGGTAAAATAAAATTGCTTAACACGTTTATCAATTTCAAAAATATTTAAAATAACACAAAAAGAAAAAGACAAGAATGTGAAGGACATGACAGTAATTTTGGAATTCCAAGGGAAACAAGTGTCGGTTGCTAGTATTAGTTTATTTCCATGAATTAGTTAGTGACAACAATTGTTATGAAGAATATACTTAGTATGAAAACACTTATAATTTCTCATTATAGATAATCACTTTAGTTGAGAAAAAATAAATGTTGTTCTTTGATTATTAGTGTATGAATATAGGATATTAACTAGAGTCTAATTGATAATTAAAATAAGGAACAATCTTCACTCATAATTTTTTTCTTAATTATTTTATATTTTTCAACTTAAATATTCTCCTTTAAATTTAAACAAAAGAGAATGAAGTAAAATATAATAAAAGTTTAAATCTCATACTATACATTAACATTAACATTAACATTAACATTAACTATAAATAAAGCAAAACCTGTCCTAACATGTTAAATAATAAATTATTAAGAACTGGATTTCAAGTATAAAACAAAAAACCGGAAAATCCGAAAGCATGCACACCGTACGGACAGCGTATATAGAGTGAGAAAACGAAACCTTAGTGACACCAAAAGACTGTTTCTCTCTAATTCGCTTTCCCCAGTTGGCAATTTCTCCTTGGTGTGTCGTACCCTTAACCCCTCTTTTCTCCTATCTTATTGCAATAGTAAGTAAACAGTAATGTCTGTACACATATATTATACTTGTGATCAAGCTTTCTGAGAACTGTCTTTTCTACTCCCCCCCTCAGTTTCCTAATTCTTTTTTTTTGCCCTTTTTTCCTTTTTTGGGGTTTTGATCCCTCTTAATATTGTGAAGAAGAGACCTAGAAATCACAAAAAAAGAAAGAAGAAGAAGAAGATGGAGCTGTACGGACGGTCCACTGGGAGTAACGGGTCACAGTCCGATCATCAGTCGGAATGGGTTCCGGTGGAGCCAGAAACAGGTCTTGATGGTGTTTTTTTCTTTCTACTTTTAACAAATTGGAATTTCTGGCTTGTTCTAATTTTTTTTCCCCATTTTTGCAATGTGGGGTTCTCTTTGTTCTAGGGTTTTTGACAATGCTAATGGTTTTTCTTTCCCTACTTTTTTGGTAATGTAGGATCAATGCAGAGGTTGGGGTTATGGGGCAGGGAAGTTTACCCGGAAAGGCCTGGTGTTCCTGACTGCTCGTATTATATGCGAACTGGGTCCTGCGGATACGGCCCCAATTGCCGCTTTAACCATCCTTGTGATCGCGGCTATGTAAGTTCTTCAGTTGCACGTTAAGCTAATTCCTTTCACACTGGCCCGACTAATCTGGATTTATACCTAGAAAGCCCGAAATCCGGGGTGTAAGGGGACTCCATTCTCAGAGCTTGAACTCGAGACTTTAAATCCTTTACCATTCCACAATATCCATTGGTGGTTCATGTTAAGCTCAATGTTCTCCTTTGTTGTATATCTATTGCAGCCTATATTAGTTGTTATCATCGCGAATGCTAGTCGCTTAGATTCGTCAGTGAGTTCTTTCTCACACATGATGCGGATCCAAGATTTTAAGTTAGTGTGTGACTGTGTGTGGAGTATATTGCACCCACTATGCCTTTGTTAAAATGGATGGTGTAGAATTGGACTACTTTCATTTACTCTGAGACAGAGCTAGGATAATGAGTTTATGGGTTCTGGATTCTAAAAAATGCAGCTTACTAAGTTCTTGATAAATTATTTAAACATATTAAGTGGATTTTTAAATACAAATACAAAATTTGCAGTTTGGAGGAGTTAAATATGCTATATTTTTCTTGGAAGGGGAAGTGCGAATGCCTACATTCCTTGTGTGGCTGAGTAATTTTGTTTTCAGGGTGGTAAGATGCAGTTGGGAGGAGTTGAGTTCCCAGAAAGAATGGGAGAGCCGACCTGCCAGGTACTCTGTTTTCAGTGCTGGAGAGAGTGTTGAAGTTTGATTTTTTTATTTCTTCTAAAGCTCAAACTTCAAAGTGTTAGAAGTCTTCTGTTTTCCTGAGTGTGGTATAGCATTTTTAATAGTTCTGATTTCATTACTCATGTACAATGTTCATGTGCAGTACTATTTAAGAACAGGGACCTGTAAATTTGGTGCATCCTGCAAGTTTCACCACCCTAGGAACTTGGCTGGAACCTTGAGCAATATGCCACTAAATACTTATGGATATCCATTACGCACGGTAATTGTCTCATGGTTTTATGTGTGTGCACTTGTGTTAACTCTGTGTTAGCCATCTAATATTCAACAACTACAACAGGGGGAAATTGAATGCTCCTATTATTTAAAAACGGGGCATTGCAAATTTGGTATAACATGTAAATACCATCACCCTCAACCTGCTGGTGTATCAGTGCCAGCACCTGCACGTCCATTTTATCCGACAGTGCAGTCTCTTCCTGCTCCTCCAGAGGAATATAACAGTGCATCAACTGGTCTTAGAGTAGCAAGGCCTCCACTTTTACCTGGGTCATATGTACCTAGTGCTTACGGTCCAGTGTTGCTTCACCCAGGAGTGGTTACCATTCAGAACTGGAGCCCTTACTCAGTAACATAAACATCTTCTCTGTCAACCTTCTACAATGATGTAATCTCTTTTTCTATATGGTGATTAATTTACTTGTTGCAGGGACCAGTAAGTCCTGCACTATCTCCCGGTGCTCAACCCTCTGCTGGGCTGACATCTATCTATGGGATATCACAGCTGGCATCTTCTACACATGCCTTTGCAGGGCCTTACTTGCCATTACCTCCTGCTGCTAGCCCTTCAAGCAAAACACAAAAGGAAAAGAGTTTTCCAGAGAGACCTGGTCAACCCATATGTCAATATTACGTGAAAACTGGGGACTGTAAATTTGGATCATCTTGTAAGTATCACCATCCACCCGACTGGATTGCATCAAAGACAAACTGCGCTATCAGCCCCTTAGGCCTTCCTTTGCGTCCGGTATGATAATATTTCTTCTTTATCCATTTTGGTTTGATTTGACACGACAATTTATAATATAACCTGGGTAAAATTGTACACTGTTATTGCTAAGTCTTCAGGGCCTGGCCTCATTGTGCTCTTGATCTGCCATTAGTTTTTTGTGTCTGGATATTTTTATCTGCAATCTGTTCTAACACTTGATTATATTGAACTTTATGTTGTGGTTTTCCTTTTGAGGATTTTTTCCAATTGCAACGCTAATGTTTCATTGTAACATATGCTGGATTTTGAGGTTCCTTCTTTATGGATCTGATGAGAAGTCGATGATACAAGAAAGAGGGGAGAGATGTATAGGAAGAGGATTGTTTTATGATTGTTGTCTTGCTTAAATTTGGTGCTCACGTGTTATAAATTTGTTATCAATGAAGCTGCATTAGCTGTCTCCTTTTCCTTTTTTGATAAATCGATAAATTCTCGAGGGTCCAATGGCCTATGGTTCAATAGCATGAATGTTCTGATTTTTGTGTACTTATTGAATTGCTATTACATTCTCACCTTATAAACTTCTGAGGTAATGATGTCTTTGAAGAGGAGCATCTCCTAGTCTAGTTCCTCTTAACTGTCTAAGAGTCCCATACAGTTGTCCAGAGATTTCTGAAACTTAAGTGAAGTGTTTGTATTGCTGCATTAAGATATGAGTTATCCAGGATTTGCCACGAGATTTTCATGTTTGTTCATGATCTGTTCTTATTTCATTTAAAAATGTCATATGGAAATGTCTCTATTTAACATGAAGAAAATTAATGGATGTGTAATATGTTGTGCATCAATAAGGGAATTTGCAGGTTTGTTGTGTTTTTATTGTTTTTTTCTTGTTGGCAATTTGCATCAGATGGTCTGTGAGTTCAGTTCTGTCCTTGCCGCCTCGGATTTAAACAAAGAAAAAGTTGACCTAATTACACGGTAGTAGAGTCACATCCATGAAGGGAATTCTAAGTTGGTCAATGTTGTTTTCCCTTTTATTTAGTTAAATTTAATGAACTTAACTGTGTGCATTTGGACTTACAGTTTACCAAGCTCTTTCTACAATTAGAGAGTGATGAATGTTGGCCTCTGTTTGGTCATAAAGAAAATGATGAATCTAGTTGTTTCATTGGCCAGGCTTTTCCTTTCTAAGAATTTTGTTGCCAGTGCGCAGATGCATGTGTGTCATTACCTCCTGTGATGTTGCTTCTCTAAATCTGCTTCTATTAAGAGCTACGACCATAAATGCTTTGTTAAGTAGGTAATAATTGCTAAGCTACGGAAAGTAATAATCTTTTTATTCTTTTCATCATAGCATGCTTTTCCTAGTCATTCCCAAAGAATTATTTGGAAATATTGATTGAACTGGAAGGGAGTTAGCATCTTGTGTTCTCATCTACCATCATTATAATCACCCGCATATGGAATTGCTCACACTGAACTGCCTTTTTACTTGTGTTTTCATGATGTCAAATTTTTTTCCTATTTCAAGGAGAGGGAGTCAGCTGAACTCTACGGTTTCTTACCCCTTTAAAAAGTGATGGTTTATATTCTGTCATGTTTGTCTGGAAAATGATCTTGGTTGACTGTATTGTAAATCTTCATGTTTGAATGTTCCACTGATGTGCATTTTTAAAGCAGGGGGTGCAGCCTTGTTCCTTTTATCTACTGAAAGGATTCTGCAAGTTTGGCCATGCTTGTAAGTTTGATCATCCTATGGGAACAGTACAATATAGTTCATCAGTTTCTTCTCTCCCTGATTTACCAATGGCTCCCTACATGCTGCGGTCTTCCTTCACGTTGGCTCCCACGTTGCTGCCTGAGTTACAGGCTGGATTTGTTTCAGGGTCAAAGGTGGACGCCTCTTTATCTAGAGGACCTTCTTCATTGAAAGTACAATTGGTAAAGTTAGCCTAGTACTTCCTTAGTCTGGTCTTTCGCTCTCCAATATGCAGTTGTCAAGTCGGGGAAGTTCACCGTTGAATTTAAAGTAAACTAAGAGCACTATGTATTATTCTCCCCTGCTAATTTGTCTGTTGTACTATCAGTAGAGAGCTTAATGTTACTCTAAGTCGGGAGTTGAAGCTGTACTCTAAGTCGGGAGTTGAAGCTGTCCTTTGTTATCCCTCTTTCCCACTGCTTGGCATGACATTGGTTGAGAAGGCGAAATCTATCTTGTGAAGTAATAAGACATACTTTTCTTTGAAATTTCTTACTGTCATGAGACTGCAAGGTTTATATGTTTGCTAGGAGTTTTTATTCTTTCTAAGTTTCAACCTTGTTGACAATAACAGTTGTGACTATGGCACAACAGTATGCTCTGCTCTCTCGTGACCCCTACTTAAATCAAAAGAAGTAAAGGTCCCTACTGAACATAGTTCATGAAACTGTAATTAGGAGAGTGGTGCTTTTTGAAGTGCCAGTCGTGGTACATTATGAACCCAAATGCTCGGAACTTTGCAAGTTATGGCCAACAGAGAAGAGCCTTAGGCTGAATTCCATCAACATGTGGTTGAAGGGCTAGCTAGTGCCTTTCCTTGAGAGCCCAGTTGACATTTATGTTGGTGTGATCTGCAATTTTTTTTCTGGAAAGCCATTTACATTCACCCATAAGTCAGCAAGATCTTATCTAACGACTTAGAAATTGCCAGGGAAATGTTGCAGACAAAGGCTAGTCAATCTATTGGACCAAGCTAACAAGAAAAGTATCCAAAGGTAGAGGAGAATCAACGCTAAGAAGATTAGCTGAATTTACTCTTCCTTTTTTTTTTTTTTTTAATCGATGAGCAATTGATGAAATGAGTAATGGGGCTGGGACTATGGAGGAACCAGGCTTGTAGCTCGAAGAGGTTGTGGTGGCACAAGTGATACCATGTAGCTATGAAGCTCCCGTGCACACTAGACTTCTCAGTAAAATAGGACGAAGAACTCCAATTGAAGCCACTCTGACTGGCGGATTTACAATATAACATGTGGGTTCGGGTGAACCCAATGGCTTGAGGTTGTTGTAAGACGCCCTTAAATTTCAAATTTTGGTTCCACCTTTTGGTGATAACCCCCCAAAAAAGAAAGACATGTGGTTCCATTTTGATATTGTTCAACAAGAGGCTTAAGAACATATGTTTTGGAAGCCAAATAAAACAGACCAAGAATATCTGTCGTGGGGTACTGCCTATTCACAAATTGACAATTCAAGCTCATTCTCTGCTCTCCTCTTTCTTCTTCTTTAATCCCTTGAATATCAGAAGGCGAAAAGGGAATTTCCTTTTGAAGTTTAAACACAATAAGTGCTAAAAAAAATCACACTTGTTTATATACCTTTAAAGTAGAAGTTTGAGTGAGTATCTTCTTTCAAGGTTACAATCAAAAGACAATGCAAGAAAGAACTTCACTCAACACATCAACATCCATCAAACTCAGGACTATGAAACACTATATACTCTTTCTTATTCACACTAGAGTACATCAAGAAACCGAATGGCGCCTTCTCTTCTGAAAAAGTAATCGACTTTCTGAGTTAGCTTTTCCCCCTATTGGCTTTAAATCTCTTATTCGGAAGAGTGCATTGAGCTTGCTTAATTTCTTGGTGAATGACTTGAATAACTTATTGGCAGGATGCGACTTTACTAGCTCCTGTTTCATGGATACATGGTCTTTTTCTAAATCCGTAAGCCTCATTCTCATTCTTGCAACCTCGAGCTTCAGTTCTCTATTTTCTCTCCTGACTGATGCGTAGTTATCTCTTGGAGAGATGCATCCGCTTCCTGCTCCACTGCCTGAACGCTGAGGGAACTGATTATTCATTCCAAAGAACTGATTATGCCCACCGTTCATTGCATTTCTCAGTCTGATTTGTTCAAAGTATAGCACTTGGACTGCCATTTGCACAGGCAACCGTTCATTTTGAGCTGCATGACTGCAAGCTTCTTGCGATAGTTTCTGGCAGTCAATAGTTTTACAGAGTCTATATCGTTCAGAGTCCTTAATGTTGGGATGAACCTGCCATGAGAATGTCATGCATGATGTTAAAACAGTCTATGATGCAAATACATTTGTTAAACTCCTTGTATGAGAATATTAATTGTTTTGATCAGGTGAGTGGGAACATGTTGAAGAGGTTAAGAAGCTTACCTTGAGGAAAATATCTACAGCTCGATATAATCCATCATAAACTAGACGGGCGTGGTCTGGAAGTAACTCAGCCAGTGCTATATACTTTGATGGTGTTAGGTTTGAATCTAGTGCTACTTCTGCCAAATAGTTGTCCAATAATTTTGACACCTTAATAATTGAGCTATGTTTGGGAGATCCTGGACTATCAAAGTCGTAAACCATTTCACTTTCATCTCTTAGTGGGTTGTCCTCTTCATCATCCTCATCCAAATTCAAGAAAAAGGAAAAGATCCTCAAGATAGAATCTATGTCATAGAGAGGGCTGTGATTGTTTCCATGTGGATTTGCAGGTATGAGAATATCTTCAAGAATTGCCTGATCTAGCTGCAGACCGATGCGCCTCTCTAGATCAGACCTGCAGGAAGTAGATGCTGATGCTGCTATTGCAGATTTTAACAAACTTGAAAGAAAAGCCATTGGCACTGTGCTTTTCCTGGATTGTGTTGGTAGTAAGCTAGCTATTGTTTCGACAATGACCCTTTGTCTTTTCTGCAAATCCAAGTCCAAGAAACTTCCTTTAACCAACTGAGGATCCTTGATGAAGAGCCCCTGAAGTGAATTTTGGGCATAATTTATCAAAATTCTGCTAATAATGTCTTGTTTAAGACCTTTTGTTTTTACTGCAGACAGAACTCTCTGAAAGAAATCCAGATTTAGCACCGCGAGTGATTTTCCCCACCAGTCTGATGGCGTCTCAGAATCAAGACATTGGACAGGTTTGGGTGGAAAATTATGCTCCAGCTTTGACAAACCAGATGTTAGCTGCTCTTTACAGGCATTGTTTGCAATTGCGTTAATTAACCGACTAACAAGATTGACTTCTTCAGATACTGGCAGTAGTGTTTCACAGCGATGAAGAACAGATATCGAGTTGGATATGTTTGGGAATACTGTATCCTTAAGGAATACCTCAGTACGAATTTCCAAGTTTTTCTCGGAGATGTCTTCTGTCATTTCCATAAACCTGGCTGCACATCTTAGTAACGCCACATTTGATATGGTAATCTCAACGTTCACGCCATAGCAGAACTTTGCAGCAAGTTCAAATGCATCAGATCCACCAGGAAGACCAGTAAGATTGAGTCTTGAAATCTTTGTATCCTTCGCCTCTAGCAGCAGCTTTCTAATTCTTCCACTTCTAGAAACCAGAGGGAACTGCAAATAATGTCAAATTACTAATCACATTAGAAATGTGTCCGAGGTATTAGAACACATAAATTAACCCAAGATCTACTGCATCGAAGCAACTTCAGCTGTTGTTTCTGACCTTCAGACAGATGCCTGAGTTCTGTTTTTGCATCTGCCTATTTACTTTTCTTTTTCCTCCCTATTTTGACACCATGAAATAAATTGATTCCATATAGACACGACTGTATTGATATTGGTTGCCTACTTATAACAGCTAACTTATAGATCATTTTCAAGCTACTTTAGACTAGCCATTTCTTTGCACAACTTCAGCTTTTCATATTCTTGAGCATTCCAATGATGATGAAGAGATTGGTAGATCAAATTACATGTGAAGAAGAAAGATTGAACACTTCATTAGTTTTGTACCTTGTGAAGAGCAAAACTGGCTGATCCGACTTCTATAGTAAGATCACTCGAAACATCAGATATTGGCCTGCAATAGAAGATATGGTGAATGATCAAAGATGGAAACTGGTAAAGTGTCAGGAAAAGCAATTAAAAAAAAACTTCTCTGTTTATATTTTTAGCCAAAAGGTTTCACGCACGAGCAACTTACATCTCAAGGATACAATGCTGGATATATGGAGTCTTAAAGCTAATCTAAAATCAAGCAGATGAGACCTTAAATGCTTTGGAGAGCACGAGTCAGCCTGATCTTGCACTTGTACGTATGACCATAGTTTAGGACCAAAAGTAGCATAAAACACAATCTAAACAAAGCTACAGTACTGTGTCATGTGTTCTGCTTTTGGATCCAAGTGACAGACATCTTCTGGTGTCAATTGAAACTTGTTTATCATGTGGTCTGGAGTAATCTAACAGCTAATTGCAGGACTCATCTGTAGTAGCTAAAGGGCCCTCATAGGATACACATGTTGGAAACTAGGAAAATAATTGTTGCCTGTCCACCCCATTCACACCACATCTTGAAACAGAGAAAATTGAACACATTGGACTTGAAAAGTCAGATATTTGATTTGTCATTTTCAATGATTGCAGCCTTAGAAACTGCTCATCTATAGTCATTATCCAGAGCATATGATATTAACTTTATGATCTGATAGAAACTTTAGATTCTTAGATTTTAAGGTAAGTTCCATCACAATCAGTTTTCTAAAGCTAAATAAAAAAGTATTGCTATTTTCACTTTCTTGTTCTGTCATAAATGCATTTATTGTTCAGATATTTTGGTTGTTGTACTTCTCCTTTGTATTAACTATTCTTTGATCCATTTAAGTGGAAATTTAGTCCTAAATTGCTGAAAATCCCTTTTTATAATCTGATAGATATAGTCTCTGAGGGGAGAAAAAAAAAGAAGAAGATTAAGTTATAGCTAAGAAAATTGCAAGTCCTCTAGATTTTGCAATGCCAAAAGAAAGATGTATCCTTTATCTAGAACTCACAAGAATTCATGCTACCAAAATGTACCAATAACTGGTCGAGTCAGGATTTTTACAAAACGGATTCAAAATATAAAGAAGTGAACACACGAAAAAGTCAAGAAAATTCAACATCCACTATACATACACTGTAATACTCCAACTAAGGGGATTCAGATGAATCTCCTTGCCTCCCCTAGCTCCGCCCAGGCAAATAAAGACCTAATATGGACTTCTCAATGTGTTAGGTACTGAACCAAATGTCTATGATAAGCATTAATTGGTACCCAAAAAATCTAACAACTAACATGTCATACTAGATTAAACTACATTGATATTGT
Source organism: Datura stramonium (assembly GCA_018107945.1). Classification (NCBI taxonomy): domain Eukaryota; kingdom Viridiplantae; phylum Streptophyta; class Magnoliopsida; order Solanales; family Solanaceae; genus Datura; species Datura stramonium. Next base: position 245,554 of record JACEIK010001181.1, read on the forward strand.
AAATTTTTTTTTTTACGCTATCAGTGTATATATATAATTGAGTTTAGAAGACGGAATATATACCATTCAGTAATATGTCTGGCACTAGAGCTCGGACGAAACGATCTCTTCCCAGAAATGCTTGGCTTCAGTTCAGCAGCAACAGTGACAACTCCCATCTTCTTTACCAAAATTTAATCCTCCAAAACCTTCAACTTCTTCCCAAAACCATTAATTAACCAGCATCTTAACAAATCACTATGCTTTTAATAGCAATTTTTTTAAAAAAGGACCCATTAAAGCTAAGCTAATACTCCTAAATTAAGCTGAAACTTTATTTGCTGGCAATGTTCTCTCCCGTGACAGTGTGTGTGTGTCTGTGTGAAGAGAGAGTAGAAAGGCAGAAAGGTGGAGTTAAAAGAAAAAAGGTCACATGAAACCATGCAGGAGGGAAGAGTTAAAAAGATTAATAATTAACATTGAATTTAAGTTATATATAGTAATAGGGTCAAATTTTTATTCTATCACTTTAACCTTTTATAGTAGCAGTGTGAACGGATTCAAAAATTTCAGAGTTTAATTTTATCGCGATGTGAATAATATTCAATAGATTTCTTTAACACAAAAATAAAATTTTGGCCAGATCTGCTTGACTGGAGTAATATAATATCTTGTATTATTAATATCTTGTTTGATATATCTTTTACTCTATGTTATGCATTAGTTATACACTCTATTGTCTTATACTATGT
>JACEIK010001182.1:0-23763 GCA_018107945.1 Datura stramonium
TACGTTATTTTAGCAGATAATCACAATTATATTGTGTGCGAGTTTATACTCTACACTCAACATATATACCACATGGTCAAAGAAAATATATAATCATTTTTTAAAAGATTTTTAGGAAAGGACATTCATAATTTTGCGTAGAAATTCAATAATGGTTGTGTGGGTCTGCGTTAGCGCTATTATGATGAAGGGTGATTCGCTATATATTTTTTTGATAAAAAAATATGTCATGGATATAAGTTAAATATTATTTTGTTTCAATTTATGTGATACATTTATTTTTAGTCAGTTAAAAAAGAATGACATATTTCTATATTTAGTAATATTTTAACTTTAAAATACCTATTTTATCCTTAATGAAATGATATGCCCAATGAAGTATATTACAACGCGAATGCTCTATGATTTATTTTATCTGCATGAAGTTTCAAAAATTTTTATCACTTAGTGTTCTAATCAAAGAGTATCACATAAGCTATTTGAGCGAAGGAAATAACTATTATGAATATATATTTAATTTTACGCACCATTTACTAAATTTCTAATTTTCCATTAACTATTACTCCCTTCAATCCATATTAGATACTAATAGTTTTTAGTTTAAATTAGCGTCTTAAAAAATATATAAAAAATTATAAAAAACCAAATATTTATTGTTTATTGTAAAGTTTTAAAATTTAAAATTAAAAATATCACATAATATGCGCAGAAAAAGTATATAGAAACAACGTTTAGGTTAACGCAAATATGTCATGGCTCCGATCACTTTGATATAATGATAAGTAAGTGCGAGTTTGTTAAATATATAAGTTTTTGACAAGTTGGTATATATGATTCTTTTTCCCCCAAAGCGATATTGTTTTTTTTTTCAAAAAAAAATCTTTCTTACGTAGGTAGTAGTAGTAATTAATTAAAACTTATACCAAATTAAGGTTGAATTAGTGCGTCCATATATCCACTATCCAGTTGTTTAATATATTACGAAGAAATGAGATTTTTTTTATTTATAATTTGAACAGGAGAAAATATTTTTTTCAGATCTGTTATATGTAAAAAATGATGATCTCTTTTGCATAAAATTAAAAAAATTTATAAAAAAAAATTATAAAACCAAAACTTTTTTTGCAAAGGACTAGAAAACCTTTCTCTCCTTCGTTACATAGTATTTTTAACTTTTATATTTATTTCAAAATAAATAATTTCACATAGACATTATCGATGCGAAATCTAGAGTTAGATCTTGAAAAATATACGAAATCGACCAAAATGACCATGAAAATTAAAATTTTATATTTTTTTCCCATTTAATTTATTTGTTTTATTTTATTTTTTTACTCCGTTTTAAAAAGAATATCTCGTTCTCTTTTTGAGAACTCTTTAATTTAACTTACTGCGTAATATGTTTAAAATCGCGAAGATTATAGAATTATTTGATACTGTGTTGATGAGAGTTAACAATTTTTTAATAAAAAAACAAATTTTTTATTTTTAAAATTTTTTGTGTCGAATCAAAATCAGACAAATAAAGTAAAACGGAGAGAGTAATAAAATAAAGAAAAATCACTTTAATGCATAAATCACATTTGTGCAAAGTGTCTTTTAGGTCATTGACACAGACACACTACATGACTGTGATGAAACCCTACCACATTAATATTAGCACTAATTAATCCCACTTAATTGTGTCACTACATATAGGTTTGCAACTTGCTTAATTCAACCCTTCGACTTTGCAAGATTAATCATTAAAAATCGAAAATTAATTTTTAGCTGCGAATTTAATCCGTTGATGTGATTCTTAATACTCTTTAGGCAGGGTAGGGTAGGGTTAGGTGGAGGATATATAATGATGGTTAATTACTTCCCGGAAAGTCAGGTTAAAACTTATGAGTTTTGAATTTTAATTTTAAATTTTAAATATTTTTTTATTAAATTCTAAATTATAATTTGTACATTTGCAAGGCTAAATTCGAATAAAATCCGCAACTAATACTCTAGTGCCGCCCTTTGTAGCGTTCCCGTCAATTCTATTCAAGAATTAGAATTAAAACGAAAAGATAATGAACAATAAACATATTTTAGTCACAATTAATATTAATTGATGGCTAGAGTTACTTAAGCAGCCCACAAGAAGTTGATGTAATGATTGGAATTTAAAAGTTATATTAGATTACTAAAATGGACCTTATATTACAACAATATAATTACATTAGCCGTAATCTTTATTTTAATTAATCCGATATGCACAAGCAAATGAAGACACTAACAAACATGATGTAACAGGAAACTAGAACCAAGTTTACCTTGGTTTAATTAAGTTTAAATATTGAATTTGGTTGATTTATTGGTTTGTTCTACTCTATACCATAGTTGAAAAAAATTAGTTGACTTAAAAGATAAATGCTAGTTAAATAATTAATCTTACTTTAGAAGTTGATAGGGACCCAATAAGCAGTTTCTAGCAGGCTTAGATCCGTGTTGCACAAGTTGAGGGTTTTCTTCTGTCGCGTCGGCAGGGGTATGGTAGCGCACAGTCTTGCACCAATGGGGCCTGGGCCGCTATTGGTGAGCCTAAGCGCATGCGGTGCCTGGCTAGCTACATTTCGATTTACGGAAACAAGGGTATATAACGGCGTAAACACTGACCTCACGTATCTGGGCTATAGCCTCCCGCGTACGTAATAGCAGTGTAGAACACACTTAAATCGAAGGGAACATGCGGTGGCAAGCCACGTGATGTCTAGTCATGCGAAACCCAAACAGAAATCTTTGAAGCTACGTGGCCGGCGAGTCACCCTCTTTGCCAAGCTATGGCCCCACACAACCAACATATAAGAAACGAAATGCTAAACGGCTATACAGCGCACGGCCTCGCTCAATAGGCTCAGCCCCGACCCTGAGGAGATAAAATACAATGCACGAAGCCTCTATAGAGTAACAATAGAAATGATGGGACGGGCCCAGGCCTACACATCTTTGTACAACGAAAAGAAAAGAGCTACCTGCGGGGATGAGACTCGGATGACGGGAGGCGACAACTCAACGGCCGGCCCCGGAATCGCGAGGGGATCGCCTCTTTCGTCTATGAGTACTGCGAGGCAAATGTAATACGGCTTGGTACAGGCGTCGATGCAGGCCCAGTGCGAGTATGCAAAACAGCGAAATAACATAGCTAAAAGAACTGAAATAGGACAACATAACTAACGAAGTTTGTATGGCGGGAATGTGCTTGAATAAGACAAAGCGAAATGAGCTGGATACATCTTTACGTAACGATAAGGTGGGCGTACTGTCGCGCGGCGACTGTATCCACAGTAGCTAATATATAACACATAGATAGATATACGAGTAACAGCGAGAGCCAATACCAGCCCCGTAAATAGGATGGCACCAAGCAAGCAAGCGATCTAAATACCCCCTACACAGGGTCAAAACACACTTAAAAAATAAGTCACTCCACTCATGCTGCTCCCTTCGGAGCTCCTGCAGGCCCGCAGGTCTTCGGCTCGGGCCTCGCCTCAGGTATAAATAGCAGGTATCAAGGTCAGGAGGACCACACGTATGTTTGATAACAGAGATAGAAAGTGCGGATCCCCGAGACCTGGAAACTCAACGAGGGCTATGCGAAGCCCAGGAGCTACACTGTAATAGCTAATGTACGAGCCGGTAACGAGATAGAGTCTGGTTCCTGGACACAAAACTTCAGCCAGGGCTATACGGCTTAGGAAGTCTTTTGTAATCTTGATCGGAAGCGCTATGGAAAGCTTCATCCCGTCTTAGGTAAGGCGGGGACGTACCCTTCCAGCCCAGGTGACGGAGCCCCGGCTCGGTGGGCGACACGTTTCCAACCCGGGGGCGGCGGGGCTGATAAGAGGCCACCGCGCCTGACAAGTCTCAGCAAGCAAATATACAATATAAATAGCAAGCATGTATAAGCTGAAAAGATTATCTGTGATTTCTTATTCGTCTCTTTTGTACTAAGGGCGATTCTTTAAGACTAAGCGCGACTGCAATCTTTCTTTAGCTGTTGGCTAATTTGTAGTCAAGATATCTCGTCTGTCTAGCGATAATACCTTACTAGCTTATATTCTGAAAATCTATTTCTTTTTATTCTATAATATAACTTCTTAATCATACAATAAGCTATTACGAGTCGGAATGCTAACTCGCCATTTTTAGTAGCGTGCTTTTCTATCTTCGGTTTGAAATACGTCTGACAGCAAACCGGTATATCTTAGACACTCGATTCTCGGCATTCAACTCAGAAGGTTGAGTACGGAGTTTACTATGATCGTAACACTAAAACTTACTAACTTGCCCAGAACAACTTCACATTACCTTAACCTCGAGTTATCAGGCGTCGGACGAGGCTGATGGTATTCGGCTAAATCTCCCAGCGCATTCATAAACACGTCAATTAGTACTAAATACTGACACTATTCGAAGGACGACGTCACTTTTGATATAATTCATAGCCTAAACTTAGGCTTATCGAAACGTTTTGCCTATTTTTAAAGAAGTCCCGAAGGGAGAAGTATTCACTTCACGGTTAGAACACGTAGACACTAATTTGGAGAGAAATTCTACTTACTTTGGTTCGTGGCTCGACGATTCGCAGCGTATTTACGTGGCTACAAAAACTGTAGAAATGCTCCCTGCTGCTAAAACCTCGGTACCTGAGGTTAATTAGAGTTTAGACTTCGTTTGGCGTGTCAGAACGATTATTTTAATTTTCCTTCGTCTTCTTCCTCTCTGCGATTTCCTTGAAATTTCCAATGGAAATTATCATTAAATTAAAGGAACTAACATAGTTAAAGGAAGTTATTAATTAAAGGAAATTAACATTATTTAAAGGAAATTATTATTAATTAAAGGAAATTATTAATTAATTAAAGGGAATTATCATCATAATAGAGCTTTAAATACTTGGATACTATAAATCGCATTTTACCTTGTGGCCAGCGTAGAGCTTGGCGCTTGTTCATTCCTCGGGCCTTTTCTAGCATGTATGAACTTTCAAATATTTTTAACCAACACGCGAATAGGCCCATACCATGTCTTAGGAAATTTACGGGGTATAACATTCTCCCCCCCACCTTAAGAACATTCGTCTCGGAATGAGATACGCTATCACAGAGGACTTCTCCAACACTCAACTTATTACTTAGAAAAATTTTTGGCGAGTTTCCCTCTGCAGCCAATATGGACTATCCCAAAGCACGAAACACGAAAAGTCCAATACGGTGCTCCACACGATACTAGAGAATTCATTTGATAACTAAACATCAGTCTTTCTCATATATACATACGACCGTATGGTGCGCATAAGTAATTATACGGACATACATCGCTCGATTGAGCACGGAACAAGTGAGGATATTTAGCCTTCATATCTTCTTCAGCCCTCACACGTCATTTCCTCTCGGTTCTTTTTACGCCATAATACTTTGACAGAGCCTTGACCATCTTTGGATTCTCAATGCGAATGCATCGTCTAGGATGATAGGCTACTTTGGAACATAACTGACAGGCGGCTCTTCGTAACCTGGATATCTGGTTAGGCTGCTCTTACTTGGTCTCTAAGCATTTCCTCGACATGGATACATGGAAGGCTGGATGAAACGATTCTAATTACATTGGCAAGTTCAACTAAGTACGCCACTTGGCCTATTCTTACGCCAATTACGATATGGCAAGCCAATCTTGGTGAGCTTACCTTTCTTCTTAGAATCTCATCACCCACTTTCATCGGAGACACTTTCGAAATACCCAGAGTCATTCACAATCGAACTCCGGGTTCTGTGTAGTACATCTTTTTGTTGTGCGGGGTGAAGAGAATATCGGGCGCGATGTACCTCGTTCATGATCTGCGGCGGAGGCTGAAACATTGGGGAACACGTAAACGGTCTACACAACGCGACGCTCCATCACATTACTGGAATCTGGCGGCTTTCCCCGAGAGAAATATTATATTTAAGTGAACTAGGTCGGGATCTTCCATATTGTCGTTCTCTTTACCTCAACCAGCAGGGTGACACCGGCGGTGTTAAGACTACCGCTCATTTGCCCGCCATCTCTACATTACACGAGCATTAATTATCAATAGGTGTATTTCACGACCGACTCCCGTTGCTCGGGTTACAAATACGCCAAACTCCTAATAAATTTGTAGCTAAGGGCGTTTGCTACTTCATTTTCTCTTCTTGGCCCACGACCTAGCATGTTAAATGTCCCAGAGAACTTAGCATATAATCGGTCCTTGGCTTACTATGCGGGCAAACGGAAGGTAATTCTGGAAATATATTGAAGCTTATACGCGCCACAGCCATATGCTAGGAGCTACTTGTTGCTTGGATAATCTGAGCAATGATCTGCGCACCTTGTGCCTTTATCGATCGAGAGGATCTGATCTTGATCATGATCTTTAATAATGCAGGCACATAACCTTGAATAAGCTGGATAATAGGGCTTAATCGGACTTATAACGGCTAGCATAATAACTGTCGGACTTAATCAATCTCAGGATCTTCACGGGGTCTGCCCGATCTCTTAGTTTTAGTAGAAAAAAAAAAGCAACTGTGCTGGCGGAAATGCCAATTTCTTACGCCTTGTGCGTATCGGCTGGTTATACGCTTTTTTGGGAAATTCTTGGTCTTATGAGCTATACGCAAAAGCCCAGCTACTAAAGCTCTGTTTCGACTATCTTACGAGAACCGGTTAATGTGCCCAGTACGTCACGGCTGCGATGTGGACCTCTGCTTGGGTACCGCAGTGTCCCTGGCCAGGATGGTGGTGACTTGCGAGGGTCATTCCCACGCGTAATAGCGCTAGGTTGACTAGAAGTAGACTCTCCCTTTATAAAGTGGGAAAATGATGTACGACCACTTAACATGTTAGAGAACGATTACGGTATTGCTAATCTACGAAGTATCTTTATTCGGATCCCAATTACGGTTAGCATCACGGCTAATGTTATTCTTGATCTTTGGGGATGCTTCCTGTATACGAGAGCGCCCGGTAGTCGGTGAAGCGAGATCTGCTGCGCCCTTATCATCCTAACTACGATTCGGGTTACTAACTCTTATGAACTACCGCCTAGATGCGGCATGAGCATATAGTCACATTGCTCAATGGCGGGCGAGGCAAGTTTGTGGCCGTTCAGTAGGTCACTTAACTTGCCCGCCTGCTTCTCCTTTCCCTTTTCTTCTCTTTTTTTGGCAAGGGGTCTGGTACTGTCTATGCTTTTCTAGCTAATCGGCTATCACACCGTGATTGTAGCTTGTAAACATTTGCTGGCATATACATTATACGTATCAGTAACTCGTACGATACATCTTAGAATTAATAGTGATACCTGATACGACATGCTTTCTTTTGAGTTCCTCTTTGTACATGATACACCGCTTTTACGGTCTATTAGTATCTCCTACCCTTCTCTTATCATTTCATTGTATTGTCACCCCGTTACGGAAGTATGAACATATAAACTTTAGTTATGGTCTATTTGTTTGAAATTAGCCACTCTTTGATGTGGGGTCAACATTGAAATCTTTGCGGCCTAGAAGTTACATTGAGAGCCCACAAGCTGTCTGTTGGGCCTTATCTCTAGGCCATACTAGATTAGAGTCTCCCGTTGGTAGTTTCTTAGCTTCTCCATAAGCGGACATGTTTGCCGGCATTACGAGCGCGATTTTACTATCTCTTGCTTGTTGGTAAGGCTTAGTCCTTAATACATATTCTCTAATAATGCGGGGTGGTCTAATTTCCCACAAAATCAGTATTCTGCTTCTTCCTTTTATCTTGCTTTAGGCGGGCTCTGGGATTGAAATTGCGCACATTTGCTAATAGGTTGCGGAGTCGAGTCTCGTTCACACTTCTTCGACTTGCGGTCCCGGACTATCGATTCACATGACCTTTCTACGTTTCGATATTACAAGCCAGATCATATCTATTATCTTGCGGTGTGTCTTCTTGTTATCGCGTATTTGGCAGAACTTGGCCTTTTCGACTCAAACTTGACTATTACTAGGCGTTCATCACTTGTGGTCTTTTACGTATTTGTTTGAGTAAGCTGCGGTCTTACTTGCTCTTTACGCCTCCTTGCTGGAATTAATCAATCTCCTTCAGCTTGTTTTAGGCGGCCTCACCTCGATTCTTATGCCCACTTTCGCATCTTGTAATCAAGGTCAAAAAGGTAGGAATAGCCCTTTCTTATTGCAACAAATAAAGACATATAAGCGTACCACGCTGAAGATAGATTTAGGAATCTGCATTTCCCTCTCTTTCTCACATTACTAAATGCGATGATCGATATTATGATATCTTAATGGAATCTTATATATCCCTAATAAATAAGTGGACTCGTAGGTATGTTATACTTCTAACTTCCTATTCGACGTTATCAACGTATATTGGAAATAGTATAGATAAAGGTATTATCTTGGGAGGCTTTCAGTACCTCTTATAGCTGCGCCATTATCTTGTATCTTGGATGGTATCATCTTGTTGCTATATCGATCTTACGCACTAATAGAGTATTGTTGATCGGCCTCTGTGTCGTAACAAACTCTCATGTCGTAACCAAAGAATATAGTGATTTTTAGGGACTGACCACATCTTTGTCTGGCTCTGTAACACGACTGGAAGAGAAGAAGAGTAACCATCTATCATGCCTCGCGGCCTCTGCTATAGTATGTGGTGCAACACGTCCATAGACAAGACTACACTTAGCACGGCTTGCGGACTCCTTGGGACACGACTTGCTCACGATACCAAGTTTGTCACGCCGCGCAGGGAGTATGGCGGCACTGTGCCTAGTAGGACACAATTTGCTAAGCGGTGAGCCTAAAGCGCTGTCGGTGCTGGTAGCTCTCATTTACGATTTACGGGAAACAAAGGCTATATAACGGCGTAAACACGGCCTCGCCCATACGGGCCTATAGCCTCCGACACACCGCCAACAGGCGGCCCGGAACACGCTGAATCGAAGGGGGCATGCGCGACAAAGGCCACCATCTTGTCTAGTCATTTGAAACTTAAACAAGGAAATCTTTGAAGGCTACGTGGCCAAGCGAGTCGCCACTGCGCCAAGCTATGGCCCCGCGCAACCAACATATAAGAAACGAAATACTAAACAGCTATACAACTTCACGGCCTCGCTCAGTAAAACCAGTGACCACGGGGAGATAAAATACAATGCAAGCCTACATGAGTAACGATAGAAATGGTCGGGACGGGGCTAGACACACCCATCTTGTACTGACAAGGAAAGAGCTACACCTCTGGGGATCAGACTACGGATGACGAGGGCGACAACTCAACGAGTTGAGTTGGAATCACGAGGGATCGCCTCCTAAATCTGAGTACTGCGGGCAAGTAATGCGACGCCCTTCGCCAGGCGTCGGCTGCTAGTCTTGAGTATGCTGAAGCAATTTGAAATAACATAACTAAAAGAGCGAAATAGGACAACATAACTAACGAGTTTGTATGGCGAGGAGATGCTTGAATACAGATAGCTGAAATGAGCGGATCATGCTACGTGCGATAAGGTGGAGCGTACTGTGGCAAGCCATTTCTTGTCTATTAACTAATATATAACACATAGATAGATATACAAGTAGCGACGGGAGACGATATTGACCCGTAAGCTTAGGATGGCACCAAACGAAGCAAACAATCTAAATACCCTTTACCAGGATTAAGAAACACTGTAAAAATAAGTCCTCAGCTCATCTGCACAAAGCCGGGCACCCTCTGCAGGCCACGCAGGTGCGGCTCGGGCCTCGGCCTCGGTATAAATAATCGTGTGGAGTCAGGAGGACTCTGTGTAAACGATAACAGATAAGTGCGGATCCCCAGGACACAAACTCAGCGGGGCTATCGGCTTAGGAGCTACACACAGCAATAGCTGAATGTACGACGATGCCAGATAGAATGCAGTTTCCCACAAGACCTGAAAACTTCAGCAGTATCTGGCTTAGAATTTTTTGTATCTTGTCAGGCTGTATGGGGAAAGCTTAAATCCCGTCTTCATCCCGTGGGGGGCGGCATGCCACTCCTTGGGTGACGGAAACCCTCCCGCTCGGTGGGCGACACGATTACCAACCGGGGCGGCGAGGGCTGATAAGGGGCCACCAGCACAGCCGAGTCACCGACAAGCAAATAGCACATATAAATAGCAAGCATGTATAAGCGAAAAGATTATGCGCCCGTTTGCTTGTCCCGATCTCTTTTCTGTCTTAAGGCGATTCTTCTTGACTAAGCGATACGAAATCTTTCTTTAGCGTTGGCTAATTTGTAGCCAATATCTCGTCTGTCTAATTGATAATACTTACTAACCTGATACGAAAATCTATTTCTTTTATTATAATATGCTTGCTAATCATCTGATAAGCTATTACGAATCTAGAATGCTAACTTGCCACAGGCGCGTACTTTTCTATCTTTCGGAATGAAATACGATACGACAACGCAAATCGGTATGTACTAGACTTACTCGATTCTCGACATTAACAAGAGTTCAAATACGGAGTTTACTATGATCCATAACACTAAAACTTACTAACTAGAAGAACAACTTCACGTACAGCAACCTCGAGTTATCAAGTGTTGTCGGACGAGGCTGGAGTCGATATTCCGGCTAAATCTCCCAGCTGCGTTCATAAACACGTCGATTAGTACTAAATACAACACTATTCCGAAGGACGGCGTCACTTTCGATATAATTATCGTCTAAACTTAGGCTTATCGAAAAGACGGTCGAAAACTTTACTATTTTCGAAGTCCGGGAAAGGGAGAAGTATTCACTTCACGGTTAGGAGCACATAGACACTAATTTGGAGAAATTCTACTTACTTTGGTTCGGTAGCTCGATGATTCGCGGCTAGTATTTCGCGAAACAAACGGTAGGAAAGCTCCCTGCTGTTAAATATCTTGGTACCTGAGGTTAATTAGAGTTTAGACTTCGTTTGGCGGTGTAATCGACGATTATTTTAATTTTCCTTCGTCTTCTTCCTCTCTGCGATTTCTTTGAAATTTCCAATGAAATTATCATTAAATTAAAGGAAATTAACATAGTGGGAAGTTTATTAATTAAAGAAATTATTATTAATTAAGGAATTATCATCAATGTTAAAGGGAATTATCATCACAAGCCAAGAGCTTTAAATACTTGGATACTATAAATCGCATTTTACCTTGTAGCCTTGTGGCTGTGGCTGTTGAACCACACAGGCCTTTTTTCCACAGCATGTATGGCTTTCAAATGTTCTTAACCAACACGCAGACCGACCTTTATGTAAGAATTCTGAGGTATAACATTTTTTACCTATGTGCCGGGAATTTACGGGGTATAACATTTTTTTTTCTCGTTAAGGGATTTATGTTCGAGAGTAATGCATATATTTAGTTATTATTTAATATTTTATTATTTTTAATTATTTTTTGAGTATTGGTTTAAACTATGAGTTTAATATGATATTTTTGATGTGTCGGATTAAAATGAAAAATGTTAAAGGTAAAATAAGTAATTTGGGACTTTGAAGTATAAGTAAAAATCCAAAAACATAATTTGATATCAAATTTTAAATTAAAGAATGAAATACAAGCGTAAAAATGAAACTAAAATGCTAGCTCGTGCAGCCCGGCTCGTGCCGCAGCAACCGTGCGCAGAGCCCCTGCCGCGGAAACTAGAAGCCTGTAAAGTTGCACATGCACGTTGTGCGAGGGCTGTTTCGTGACTGAATTCTCTAGTTTGAGTTTTTGAGGGTGTTTTCGTTCGGCTAGTTGCAAATAAAAAAGAATTTCATCAAAATTTTCTTATATTGAATTATTCCTATAACATAGGGCATTTTTTGATACTCTATGTAAATATTTAAAATTCATTTTTGAAGGTATATCTCAGAATTTGGAGGCAAAGCAAAGGCTAATTGGATTATCTTAGGGTTTATTTCTTTCTTCTTTACTTTTCATTACTAAACCGTAGGTTAATTACTCATGAATTTTGGTCGTTTCATTCGAATTATGAGTAGCTAAAGTTTTTAGTTCTAAGATATTAGCACTAGCGTGAAAGTTGATGTTAAAGATTGTTCATATCTATTGGGTTCTTATTATTGAGTTATTTATTTTTCTTGATTTTAATAATTTGATTGTTTGATTAAGTATTAAATATTATTTGTGGTTCGTTAATTATACTCGAAAGAGAGAATTAATAACATAATAAAAAGAATTAGGGAGAGTTGGTGAACTTCTAGACAAAGACTCGTTTGTTAATGTAAATAGAAATATATTTTTCAACCTCGCTTGATTGTACACAGAGATCTAAATGCTTTCAACTATTGTCTGATGACCATAAAAATATAAGCGTTGAAGTAGTTTGAATAGATGTATGAGCAAATCAAAAAACATTCATAAGATAATATTAACCTGCAATTAATAACTCAAACAAATCAATAGATATGATAATCCAAAAATTCAACTAAATTATTAGTTGCCATAACTCTAATTTACCGTTTACTAATTTTAATCGATATATACATATTATATACAAATTATATATGTATATCTATCGACTATTTTAAATTCATACAATTCAACCAAACTATTAACTTTAATGGTTGAAACAACAGGATATCACCATTTTGAGGAGTGGGAACAGTGGTACTAAATTAATTCAGTAAAGCACTTTTTTCTTTGGGGAATTTCATCGAACACGTAACACCCAACTTCCTTCTCTAGTCACCACGTAGCACCCTCTAAATCCACGTGTCTAGGAACCAATTTTCATATACCCGCCATCCTCATAGCTCCACAACCGCCGCCCGCCTTCAGCAATGCACCGTTTCAAACAATCTCTGCAGTTCTTTAAACCCAATTCAAGTATTATCAACTCTTACATATGCTTCTCTCGTCAATCCCACCTCGAAAATGCAGGACCCATGGCTACCCTTCTCAAGACCCGGTCCGTTATCCGGTTCACCGGACCCGAAACCGTTAAATTCCTTCAGGGTCTTGTTACCAACGACGTGCGGAGGTTAGAGGATCCACAAGCCGATGATAGGACCACCTTGGCCACTTCCAATGTCCCGTTCGTTTCGGTTCCTCCGGTGTATGCTGCTCTGTTGACTCCTCAGGGGAGGTTTTTGTACGACATGTTCTTGTACAGGCCGCCTCGGGCTGATGAGAAGCTTGATCGGACTGGTTCCGGGCCGGGCCCTGATTCTGGCGAGCTGGAATTGTTTGCTGATGTTGATGCCTCTGAATTGGACGAGCTCCTACAGACACTGAAAAAGTGAGTTTAAAGTTTTGAGCTTTATGTGATTTTGCATATTAAATTCCAAGTTAATTGTGATAAGGGCACTTAATGAGCATACTTGCAAATGTAGCTGTGGGGTATCAGCATGAAATTGATCAATTAACTTTGCTCAAGCATAAACTAGATGGGGTCGGTTATATGAATCATCTGCATTCATTCTGTTCTGTTCATGGTGATTTAAATTCAATTATAAATAATTCATTACTATGAAAACATAGAGTGGTTAAAGTAAACGTTTATGACAATTGTTTTTGGTCCGTTAAAGCTCATGGCAGGAGATTATAGTGTTTCACTACTGACTTATTAGAAGCTATTAATATAAAGCATGAACACTATCATTTGGTACCAATCGCAGGCACATGACTTAATTTTTATAAAATTGTGCTTCAGTTTCAACTTTCAATACTTTGGTCAAACTATCTGGAAGTAGTTTTCAGAAAATAGCACATGTGCATAGCCTTATTCCTTGAACAAGGCTAAAAAAGGAGACTGAAATGGTGCTTCTCTATCTGTAAGAGTTGGTTGAGATTGTTCATTACTTCATTCCAACACATTCTGCCTGTACCACAGTTTACATATAGCACAGAAATTGAGACATGGTGAGCAAAAGGATTAGAGCTCGGACGAAAATGTTTGATGAAACCAGAGTTCAACAAATAGAGCACAATTTTAGTCTATTTTAGTTGAAGTCTGTGTCTGCGCAAAAGCATTTAGCAATATGTCTTTGGCTTCATCATGCCATGCAAGAGAGTTTCTATGTCAGCTCATGAACTTGTCATGATAAAATGGTACGGCTAACGACCTAGTTATGTGTAAAGAGAGGTACTGTCATCAGTTTTCTTTCCCTGAAAAATAACAGATAAAGAGTAGTTATACAGAATTACTAGAACGGAGCCTAGCCTAATTTCCTATCTATGATGAAATAAGCAACCAGAAAAGGTCAGGACTCAAAAAATACAGGGTTGAAGACAGTGTGGAGTAGCATATGGACTTGACTCACCTCACGTCTCTAACTCTTTCCTCTCAGACCAAATCAATGTCACAAAAATTGCCATAACCAGAAGCAATGCATAACTGAAATCTTTGGTGGGAAAGTCGTAGGTCTGTGACGGAGCAGGCCGAGTGAATAAGAGACCCACTCCATGAGCAAAGACAAGGGTGGTTGATTCCAGCCTTGCTGGTAAAGTAGTTATGTTTCTAAGGCCTTCCACTTGAAGGGCATATGTGGCATAAGCCTGCAGGAGTAACCATCAAATCAATATGAAGAACTAACTAATTACCTCAGATGGAAACCAGGATCAGAAGATAACTTCTGATGCCTGAATTAGTAAATGCAAGTTGCATGTTGTATTTATTAAGCAGTTAGGTATATAGAGAAGCTTGAAGGGCCAAAAAAGTTTTCCCAACCAGTATATGTTGGAAAGTAAGATGTAATTTGTCGAAGATTCTTTCCTAGAAAAGATGCGAGATAGATCTTAATAACTATCATCATTGGCACATTCATCAGAACTTATTAAGATATTGTCAAAGAAAAATGCACGTACCATCACTGTGAAGGATGTATATTGTCTGGATATTTCTTTTACTAGAAAAAATGTAAGATGAATCTATTTTACATCACTTTGATGAATCTACTTATTAGCTTGATTTTTTGTCTTTTTGTTTATAAAGTAGCTCGAAATTTCTCTTCCTACAAAAGAGGTCAAATGCATGCATATACCACACCCACTGGCAACGTCCGAATTATTCTAATGAAAGAACGATGTAGTACATGAACAAGACATCTGGAACAGCTGGAGCTTACTTTCCTTTTTATGCTAGAAACGTTTGTAAGACTTCTTCATTTCTAGCCATGATGTAGTTTGGTAAATCATATTTGCTGCAATGCACGGTGCTCTATAATAGTTTAGGTAACTTTCTGTTCCTTAAATACATTACAATTTTATACCTTGTGAATGATTCTTCTTTTTACATAAGATTGCATGAGATTCATTATGATGTCTTGATATCAAAGTGATTTTGACTGGTCAAACTGGCTGCACGAGTGAATCCAGAAAATGGTAGCTAGACCGTTACTAGTTTGGCGTCTGGTCTGATTTTAGATAGAATTGACAGCAAAGAAGGATGTCCCATATTAACTGGGTTAAACTTGTATATATGTGAACTCAATCAAAATTAAAAACTGTAACCAAAGCTTCATCAAGAACCAAGCTTAAAATCCAATGAGAAAGATATTACAAGGCCCTTAACATCATTAAAGTACCACTGACACTCTTCACCTGTTAAATCCTACTATGATCATGACCCCCCACTAAAATCCTCCATCCAGGACTTTCATAAAAAGGTAACACAAATAATAAAGCAAACTTTGCAATATGTATTTTTAATGAATGAGAGATTTCAAATCAAACTACTTAAAAACCTAGTCTTTTCAACTCTCTGTTCCCTTTTCCCTAGAATGCCTCCACCTTTTTGGTTCCTAAACACAATGCCACTTTCCCCGCTTAAAACAAAAACAAGGGAATAAATGGTATTATATCTGTTAAAAAGAAAAAAATGAAAATTATAGGATTAAGGTTGAAGGTGAATTAACTGTCAGATGGCAAAAAAGCAGGATAAGTGGGACAAAAGAGACTAAAATTATAGGACTGGTTTGAGTTGAGAGAATCGATATTTCTTTCCTCTTTCTATGTAAACTGGAGGATACCACATACTTTTGCCCAACAGCTAATATTTCTTGAAACAAGTGGCTGAATGAGGTTATTTCCTGAATGAGGGCCAGTCACCTTGCCTTAGACCCCTCTGCATGATTAGCCCTTGTAAAGTTCTGGATAAGTCCGTCTACTGGGGATGTTGCTTTATTTTGTTTATCCCCTATCCGTTCCTAAATCTCAGGGTTCTTCACCATGGAAGCATTCCTCATAAGATATGAGCTGAGAACAAGAAAAAAAGTTAATGTGAATTCCATCCTTGTGTATTGGTAGGGGAGTTTGTCTCCTGCAATGTGGATGCGCTCAGGAAGTTGCACACTTGCCCGACAAGAGTCCTTTTTTCTGTACTTTTGGCTTTTCATCTTGTGATGTAAAATACTCAAACCAACTTGAGCTGTCATTCTTCCTATTTCCGATTCTTATTTCTGTAGGCATATGAAATTTCATACCATCTCCCTCTCCTCCCCTCCTTCATCCCGAAATTTTAAAATTTCTTTAGTGCTTGTCTAGTTGTTGCGGTTCATATCAGTGCTCAACCTTGGTGTTCTCTTCATAGAAGGCTTACTCTGAGAAGACATGGAAATGATCGACTTGATATTGGTGATACTGATCCGTCCTGTGGATGGAGGTGTCAGTTACGATGTAAAAGACCTGAGGATAAACAGTTGGGGAAGTTGCAAGCTGCAATCCCTCATGCTTGGACTAATGGTGACTAGTTGATTGAATAATATTGCGATGTATAACTATTTCTTTGGATAAGCTGCTGGGAATGGTTCATCTAGAATGCATGCCTGCATTTCCTGGCTATTAGAAAATAGTTGTTTGAGGGATTGAATTGGCGTAGTCCGGAAAATTTGTCCGTTGGTACAATTTCTTTTACTGTCATTATTGTATATTGGTTTGACTCTTCTTAGTGTTTATTGTTTATGAAGGTATCGGTTGAGGTCTAAGGTTGAAATAGAGAACGTGGCTGATGATTTCTCTTGCTGGCAGAGGTTTGGCCAAGATTTAGCTCAGAAGTCCTCTGAAGAGCCAGATGCTGCCTCCCTTGGATGGGGTGGTGGGTTTGATCGCTCTGGCCAGTCTTCTTCACAAGGAAACAATCGTGGGTGGCTATGGTATAGAGATCCCAGATTAGATTGCCTTGGATTCAGGGGCATATTTCCATCCAACACAACTCGTAAGTCTTGGTTAATTACCTTTCCCATGCCTCATCTCTTTTGTTTCTCTCATTTTGTCTACAAGAAGTTGGCGCAGCCCCATATCCTGCTGATCAGTGTAGACTTGTTATCTGCATCTTCGATGATATGCTTCTTTGATTCAGAAATTTGACTTTGAACAAATTCAGGTCATCGTTAATATATATTGGACTCTTGGACATGTCATCTAATTACTCATATTTCTACATGATTAAGCACAAATTTTTATTTCTTTTCAACATGCCATACTAGTTGTAGATCTTGTACATGCTTGCTCATATATTCTCAAATTTGCTTCAGCACCTTTGGTTGAGGCAGACAAAGAGACAAATGAAGAGAATTATCTTCTGTGGAGGTTGGAGAAGGGAGTTGCAGAAGGCTCTGCTGAGATTCCTAAAGGTACTTTGATTAATGTATGGTGTAGAGTCACTTTCTGCTCAACTTCTCAGCCTCTTTCTATGTGATTATTTTTTGGGAAAGGACAATTAGAGAATCTGCAAATGTGAGATACTGGATGTAGGGAAATGGGTCCTGAGAGAGCTATAGAAATTTTCTAGTCCTTAAATGGACTTCTAACTTCCATTTGATCCTTTCGTTTCTTCCATTCTTTAATCTTCATTTGAACTCTCTACCTTCTTTTGTTAGTTGTAACTTAAAGAGTAGTAAAATACTATTATAGAATTACTATCTTATGCGATAAAAGTTCTCTTTTGTTTGGGAAGTTTATGGATCACTGTTCTGATCGATAGCTTTGTTCACAGGTGAAGCTGTGCCGCTCGAGTACAATCTAGCTGGTTTAAATGGAATAAGCTTTGATAAAGGATGCTATGTGGGCCAAGAACTCATTGCACGCACCCATCATCGTGGGGTCATTCGGAAACGGTTGCTTCCCCTTAAGTTTGTGACCGACAGTGGAAAAGGTAGCTTTCTTATTGTTTTCTCGAGTACTTCATACTGTGTCAGAACCATTGACAAGTCACCCTTCTTCTAAACCAGAGGTGGAACAAAAAGTTGCTCCAAGGTCGGAAGTAATTGATGCATCATCTGAAAAGAAAGCGGGAACTGTCACAACTGCGCTTGGAAGCCGTGGTTTGGGTCTTCTGCGCTTGGATGAAGCCTTTAAAGGCTCTTTAACAGTACGAGGTCTGGATGATGTAAAAGTCCAGGCAATTAAACCAGAGTGGTGGCCTGCTGAATGGTTATCAGATCAACAAGAAGAGACTGCAGCTGCATAGAGTGATCCTATTTATTGACTGCTCACATCCTGCCAGAGTTGGCAAAATACTTGTATCAAGTTTCAGAGTTCCCTTTTTTTTTTTTCAATCATCAGTTCTTAGATTTGAAGAACAGAAAGGAATAAGACGGTTCATCAGACCGAGAGAATTTTTGTAATAGCAGTTGATGTCTTTGTTGTACAAATATGTTCTGTTATTCGTGTAATAAGCGAACAACATGTCGACCTTAAGGATCGTTTAATATGTTGGCGGTTTGAAATCCCAACCGTGCTTAACGGAAACTGTCCGGAGGAGTGTGTAACTAGGGAACTTTTGGCAAGTCTGGGATGAGAAGGAGAGGACAGTGTGTCTACATGATTGGGATAAATTGGTTTATAACTGTGAATGCGCCAGTAATTCACTTTTGTAACACAGAAATGATAATCACCAATGCTTAGGATAATTTTGTGGTTGAGCCATACTCCTTTCGTTTAGGTTGACCTGGCACACCCAACATATTAGGGTATTTTACTAAATTAATTTGTTACTTATGTTTTGGAAATTTAAATTTTACTGCTACTGCTTTATGTTGTGATTATCTAATAATAAAGGGTAGTATTGAATAAAGATAATAATTTATTTTTTTTGATTTGCTAAAATGGATAAGTAAAAATAATATTAGAGCAAAGTAAAATAAAATGGAGGGAGTACTTTTTAAGCCACTTTAACTTTTGATCTCTCTTTTTAAGAAAAAAAATTGGGGTAAGAGGTACTTGTAAGGAATCGATCACCAGGTAAAGTAAAAGTTTCAACAGCTAACCAATCAACTGAGCAATCAAAATATTTTACCTTAATTTTTCTCACAACTTCAGCGGAAAAGTTTTTAAGCCACCTTAATTTTTGATCTCACAACTTCAGTTGCACTTGCTTTAGGTAGTTTCTTATCAAAAAATACACATAAGCCTCGTGCATTTGAATAAAAGTTCTTTTGCAGGTCATCCCACAAGAGAGACAAAGTTTCATGAAAGATGGGACCTGTCAAAACACTACATCATGAAGAACTGCAGTGCAATTTTGACTCCCATCTCCTTTTTCACATTGTGGTATTTAGCAAAAAGGTGACTATCTTGATTTGGAAATACTTTGTTGATGGATTGTTTTTCTATCCTCAGGGGTACAACTATGAGACAGTAAAAAGAATGCATTCATTAGAATATTGGCCCTGGAAAAGACACTAAAATACTGTCGAAAGATCAAATAATGGTACAAGTTCATTAGCTTCCTCTTTATCTCTTCTGAGCTACAATCAAAGACAGCCAAGGGTCGTCCCAGTTTCGCCTTCAAACCTTCCAAAGCATCTGTTCAATCTGCCTCTTTATATACAGAAGATCAAGTGATGTTGCATAATACAATAGATAGACAACTGCAGCTCTATCGCTATGGCACTTGTTCCCTATGGTTAATAATCATCAACAAATTTCAACACGGGAAAAAAGGACTTCATGTTTTCCTTTTTCAACCACCTGTAGACCTGTTCAATTCTTCATTTACTAAAACCATACTTGGCCTGCTATCTGGATCCTCAAGGGTGCAACTAACTGCAAGTTTAGTTAGCATAGTTGCTTCACTTACGGAGAATGTTCCCTTGAGATTAGGGTCAATAAAGTTCTCAAAGTTACAAGATTCAGCTGCAAGTCTCATGGAGCAGTCCAGAAGTCCTTTACCAGAGAGTACTTGAAGGATAATTACTCCAAATGCATATACGTCGCTCTTTTCTGTGAATCGGCCAGTTGTAATGTACTCAGGAGCCATATATCCAAGTGCTGCACTGACCTTAAGTGCTGAATAAACAACATCATCAGCAAGTAGCTTTAGTAGGCCACAGTCCACTATTAGTGGAGTGAACTGTTGATCAAGGAGGACTTTTTCCACAGATATGTTCCGATGAACCATGGAAGGTTTGTTTGGTTCAGAGCTGTGCAGATATCCTAGTCCTATTAGAAAGATGCATAACGATCAATATCAGTCAAAATGAAATATGCAGGAAGCATATTAAGATAGAATGCAAAAAACATGCGCAGGTCTTCTGTGACTCTCACAAAAACAATATGAACGGTAAGTTGAAATCATTCGCCATCATAGTGTATTAAAGGTTTTATTAATTAGAGACCTTACTAAAATTTAGCTCAAATAACTGTTGCCTATTGTTTCTAATATGAACAACTGAAGTTAATGCAGAGATGGTGAAACTCTGCTCTTTTGATCTTAATCAAATCAAAGGCACTGGTTTTAAAGTAGTGAACACAGGACAACTATTAAATGCACATATTAATCTGGTTCTTGAGGCATGTCCTACTGCTTCCCTTGATGGCAAGAAAACTTGAAGCAACTGAGCAATAATTGGCAACCTTTTTCTGGTCTTCTTTGAAGACCCAACATTTATTGCCCCACAACTAAATTTGTAGCTGGCAATAATTTTGATCTTTCTCTGTATTTATACTCATTTAATCATACATTATGTATGCCAGTGGATAGTCGCATCCTCTAAACTGCCTATGCAATGGAACTCCTAAAAGATTCCACATTCTGGGAAAACACTGGATGAGGGAATTTATACCACCATAAAATTTCTAAACTTGAAATATTCTGAGAAATTTGTATAGAATGTCGAAGAATTGTTTTGAAATTCAATAAAAGATGAAATGATGAACAAAAGTAAAGAAAACCAACCTTTTGCAATTCCCTTGATGATTGAAACTCTTTTGGACCAGTCAAGAACATGGTTGCTGTTTACTTCAACATCAAGATACTGAGAGAGGTTCCCTTTAGAGGCAAAGTCATAGATTAAAAAGCATTCACCCCTTCCCTTTGAACAACAGAAACCTCTTAACTTGACAAGGTTCTCATGCTTTAGGGAGGTTAATAAGCTCAATCCTTCCATGAACTCCGTCTCCTCCGACTTACAGCTTGTCACACTGATGCTTTTTACAGCTACCATTGATCCATCTTTTAAAATTCCTTTATAAACAGCAGAAAAATTGCTCCGTCCCAAAAGATTTAAATCTGTAAAGTGCTGAGTTGCAGATTCAACCTCTTCCAAATTGAACTTGAATCCATTTAAGAAATCATTGTACATGCTGTTGCAACTCTTTTCAGGGGTCATAGGGTCCCAGCGATTTGAGTACTCAACAGTAAGTAGTGGAGAGGGGCTTCTCTTGTATATTTCCTTTGCCTGGTCAGTACTAAGCCTATCATCAGATGCATCACTTGTGTTCCCTACCTTTTGTTTAAGCCTTCTTCGTCTGAATATACCAAAAACTACAGCAACTACCAAAGTTACAGTGACTGTAATCACTGAAGCAACAATAATTGCTTGAGGAAATTTTGATGATTTTGAACAACGAGTTTGATTGCAATGCAACTGACTAATATGAGCAGCTCCTGGGACATCTTTAGGGACACCGTTATTATTGGAATCAGGTACATCGGAACCAACTTGATCCACATTGACATTATCCCAGGCAGTGCAAACTCTCAATGAAGTAAATCCAGTACCACATAAACCAGGATTGCTTTCATAATTGAATTTTCCATTTAATCTCCGCAGAGCTTCAAATCAGTCCAGAAAAAAAAAAGAGAAAGAGAAAAAAGAGGTTTAGAATCAGAACACATTCAAAAGATATAACTTCAAGAAGTAGGCAAAAAGGATCTATAAAATGTTGAGAACTCAAAAAGGGCAACTAACCTGGAGGAACAACTCCAGAGAGGGTGTTATTTTGTACTTCTAGAACTTCCAACTGGGGAGCAGCAGCTAATTTTAATGGAATTGGACCAGATAGCTGATTGAATCCCAAATATAGCTTTTTCAACGTCCCCAGGATTCCTAAGTTCACTGGAATTTCACCTGTCAACCTGTTATATTGCAATTCAAGAACACTCAACTTCTTCAAGAACTCAATCTCTGTTGGTATGCTCCCTGTCAACTGGTTACTACTCAAGTCCAGAACTGTGGAACCACAAAATGCCCAAATCATCACGCATATTATTGTAGAAAAGGAATAAAAGATTAAAAGAAGTCTTGAAATTTCTTTTTTGAATTGCCAAATTTTGATATTAAAGATGTCACCTCATTTGGAAAGGAAGAAATCAGTATGCTGTGCAACAGTCAAAGACCAAAGTAATTAACAAGAAAAAGTGAAGACCAGAAAAGGAGGTGGAGGGTGCGCCAGTGGCAGAAATAGGAATTCTAAGAAGGGATTTACAAAATGTAAGATGACATACTTGGAATTCGAACCTGCAACATAAAGCAATTTCGAACCACTTCTACTGTTGTACTTAAGGCTTTCCTCATATCAGGGAATTCAACAATTTATATATTTACTAAAAGTTTATTTTCTATCAAATTTGCATATAATTTTTGGACGAAGGCAGTTCAATCTTACGAAAACGAGTAAAGAAAACCACCAATCCACACAAAGTACTTACTACCTTTACATAACGAAAAAACCTGCATAGATCTGTAAGAAATTTTGCAACTTATCTACCATGTTATCTAAATTCATTTGTAGTCAGCAATCAGCAGAAGAAAAACAGGTTCAAGAGAAGGATGTTATAACTAGCTACAAACCTTGTAAACTTGCCATGCTTCCAAGTTCTGGTGGTATAGTTCCAGAAAGATTGTTATCATTGAGATAAAGCTCATTCAACTCAGTCAAACTCCCAAGTTCCTTTGGTATCTCCCCTGTTAAAGAATTATAATGCAAGTAGAGACCAGAGAGACACTTCAGCTCTGCAATTGCTGGTGACAATTTTCCAGTAAGTCCTTTGGATTGCAATGAAATGTTTGCTACTTTATGATGCTCATTACAAATCACACCAAGAAAGGAACCACTACATGGGTCACCATCACTTGTCCATGAAGAAAGTTTCTTGCTTTCTGGGTCCAAAGCTGATTTAATCTCCATTAAAGCTCTCACCTCGGCATTTCCACAAACGGGTCTGATGCAAGAAAATGCAAGAAGAAACAGAGGAAAAAAGAAAGTGAACAGGAAATAATTAGCACCCATTTTTGCTGAATTTTCTGATCTCTCAGACTCGAGGGAAAAGATAAGGTTTCTTTTTTCTTTAGGAAGTTCTTGTTGAAGTACCAGTGAGGTTTTGCATTGGGATTTCAATGGTGCTTCACAATAGAGAGAGAGAAAGTTGGAAGTTTTTTTGGTGTGAATTGTCAAAGGAAAAAGGGGAGTTAGTTAGAAATACAGTATGAAGACTTTTGAGCATAGTGTCTGACTCATGCATGCACATTCCTAGATATACCATGAGCTAGC
>JACEIK010001182.1:59690-72164 GCA_018107945.1 Datura stramonium
TTATCTATATCAAACAACCATAAGTGGACAAGAAGACACTATATATCAAAATATACTTCTGATCTTAAGTACATTAGGAAAAAAGATCATAAAAACTTTTTTTCTTTTAAAAAAATTTCAAACCACCTTAGTGGTATATTTAAAGATAATGGTAAGATGTAACAAATATGGGGACTTAACCGCCTAACTGTAATGCCCCGAAAACTCAAACTCTAGACCCGAAACTTAAATAAGAGAATCTAGAAAATCTGCAGAAATGCTACAGGACGATTCACCTAACGACTCGTTAGATCAGCCGTGAGAAGGAGATTTGAGAATTTGTAAAAGAGAGACAGTGTTCCCAATGGGAAATCTCACAAGTCCTGATCACCTGCAATGACTCGTTATGTCCCCCGTTACCAGTCCTTGTGAGTTGTTAGGTAGTGTACATAACGAGTGCCCCCACGAGTCATCATCAGTGGAAATGACTCGTTACCAAGTATGATATATGATCTTCAGAAAGGAGGAAGTGTGGTCTACGACTGGTGACCACGACTCGTTAGGTCCCTCGTGGTGACCTACAGGAGAAACTTGGGCAGTGTACCCAACGGGTGTGACCACGAGTCGTGGTCAGTCATCACGATCCGTTAGGTCACTCGTTAGGGTTACCTGCCAGTTTTTTCCAACGATTTTTAAAGGACTATTTAGTAATTTTTTATTCTCCTAGACTCTAAACTACGTCGTTTTGGGATTATTTTGAAGGGATTTAGAGGGGTTAAACGATTTTTCCCTCATTTCCACTCAGATTTTCAGAAACATTTGCGTAAGTTTTCTCTCAAGAGCTCTCAAGCAAGGTCTAGGGTTCTTCACCAGTTGCAGCCTTTCAAGTTTCTTTCTCTACAGAAAATTTAGCCAGGTATGTGGGAATTCAACAAGGGAAATTGTTCTTCCCTTGTGTCCCCCCAAACCCTCCCATAGTTTCTCTATTAGTTTTAGCCCTGAATTTTCGAATACGCAGAAATTATATGATATTATTCTTTAATTCCATATAGAATGGTATCCTTGTTTATTATGGATATGATCTCCATCAATTCTTACATGAATTTTTGATATTCTTGTCAAGTGAATTCAAGCTCTAAATTTTCGAGTAAAGCTTATTTGCAAAATAAATTCCATCTAGTGAATGAAGTGTGTTTTGGGCTGAATTTCCTAGTAATTCTTATTACATATATATGTTGAGAAAATATCCCATCGATAAGAATGATTTTAGCCTTGTCGGATGAGATTTCTTTAATTCTTGAATTTTTACCATATTATGGAATTCCCATGTTGTTGGAATGAGTTGAGTTCTCTATTAGCTTCTTAATAGTTCAGTTCATTTAGAACATAGAACCTCTTCAGAACTATTCATAATTTGTCAACTGATAAGTTTGACTTCAGTCTTTTCCTGAGGTGTCAGTGGTGCCTCCCAATTATCAGAATCAAACTCAAAATCCAGTTTATTGGTCCATTAGGTGGTCATGTCATTTTAGATATATAGCTCTGATCAGCCCCAAAACCCTAGATTAGTTTACAGATTGTTCTTAGATGGTTATGACGCTTTCAGATAACCAGCTCTGACCAGTCTAGAATCCAGTTTCAAAATCTGATTTGATAAGACTCTCAGGATACTTTCAGTTATATGTCCCTAACTAGTCTTGAACCCCAATTTTGACCTGTCAGCCTAGTAGTTCAGTTTAGGTTTTCCAGTGGGAGTAGAACTTAGCACCGAGCGGACCGGGGTTCCAATGCACCCAGGTTTTCATAACTACATTGCCAGACGTAGGTTACAGTATTACTTAGCCTAATTGGCCCCAGACTTTTGTGATCACCCAGTTCATGCCTTTATACCCTGGCAAGGTATATTAGGTCCTATCAGTGAGGTGTATACATCATACTCCACGTCTAGCTCACATGGTTATATGTCAGTCTCCCCCACTAGTCAGTCCAATACAGTTTCAGAATAATCAGCTCAGTTCAGTTCTAGTTCTATCAGCTTAGCTCAGTTCAGTCCAGTATCTCATACTCAGTACTTTCAGACTTAGAACATGTCTTGACCATCAGACAGGGTCATTTTGACAACCTCAATTTACTTCAGTAGTTCAGTTCAATTTACTTATTGGTCATTGCACGTCATATCAGTTCAGGCATTATATTCAGTTATGTTTTCTCCCACTTACTCAGTATATTCAAATTACTGATGCATACTTTTATGCTGTATCATTTTATGATACAGTTGCAGGTTCCCAGTCTCATCAGCGGTAGCCGTTACGATCTAGATCCTCCACTTCCGCAGTTGAAGTGTGAGTCCTCATCATCCGAGGGCCTTATTCCATTTTCTTTCAGTTGATTTATTATTTTTAGTTTGATTTAGAGTTAGCTTGGGGCTTTTCCCAGCAACTCATCAGTTAGAAGGCTTTTAGACACAGAGTTAATTTCAGACACAAAATTAATTCTAGACTTTAGATGTTCTTAAACTTTATATTTTCATAAATGATTTTATGGTATTATTTCAAAGTTTCCGCTATATTTATTTTAATCAGAATACTAGTGTATGATAGACCAGGGGTTGACTTGGGTCCCTTGTGGCTTCAAGTTCCGTGTTTCATCCAGGGTATAGACTCGGGACGTGACACTTACCTCTCCAAAGAAGGTAAGACTTGAACTAGTTCAATCATCAAGTAAAGAGAAGGTTGAGAAAATTTTAGTTTTTGACAAAGGTGTCAGAGATAACCCTTTTTTTCTTAATAATAGTGGTGTTAGGGCCAACTTGCGCACATCTCAACTATTCCATCGAATACATGTTACTTCTCAGATATCACCAAGTGTTTTTGCATCTGCTGAGATCTAAACCCGAAACCTTATGACGTCGTAGATACACCTTAATGTGTATGCAAAAAGAGTGTTTTGAATAGGAGAATAACTCCTATTTACGATGTGAAACATACCTAGGCTAAGTACTTGATGAGCTTTACAACAATAGCTTCTAACTTTTGAAGACTCACTCGCTTGTACATTATTCCCATAAGAACAAAAAAGTAGAAAAAGTGAGGAGTATTCTCAAGTAATGTATGTGTTCACAAAAGATCTAATTAGAAAACAGAGAGACAAGGTATAATATAACACTCCGCCTTCTGTCAGCTTTTAGTTTTTGCTTTCGATTTATATAAATAACATTGAAAATAGAAAACCCATAATTCTTCCTCAGCTATTTTTAAAAAAAAAATTAATTAATTTTGGACGAAAATTAGTACTTTTTCAGGTAAATTAAAAGCTTTTTCCCTTTTTTTTTGTTGGCTGACAGAATGAAGCAAGAATATTTTGGGTACTTTTCTGTTGTTGGGATTCTTATATAAATCAAGGTGAGTTCTACAGTTAGGGAAAAGTATTAACTTAAGTTATTCATTTATATATTTTGATACAAAATTTATAGTTACATTAGTTCTATTTTTGGATTTTGGTAATCCATTATTTTAACTTGTTCAAAATTTACTGTATCTGAAAATTCAGTTGTGTTCTCATTGTCGCATAATGTACTTGTTATTAAAATTATTGAAAGTTGCGCAGAAGAGTGCTTTCCTTTTAAGGTGCTCTTAATGTTTGGTCAACATAAACCTTATTAAGATGTCACTAAAGTCCTTGATTAGATGCATCTATCTTATTTTCTTTTGTCTTGGTAATGGGTTGGGGATAGAGGGCAAGACCATGTTGATCAAACATGATCGATTGAACATTAAAGTTTGGATTGCCCTTTATTAATGCCTATGAGTAGGGTTTTGTCTGTAAAAAGAAATAGTCTAAGAAATTTTTAATTTGGGGTTTAATTGAATTCTGTGCTTATTTAGAAAAATTAATTATAGTGGGGAAATAAACACATTGCATTTATTACTTTTTCAGTATAATCTAGTAATTGGATTGCCTTCAAAAACCCTTTGAAGAGTACATATCTTCTTGTATCATCTCAAAATCGAAGATTAAACATAAACAACATTCAACTCTTGTTGAAAAAAGACAACAAAAATGGGAGAGAGAACTGAAAATGATTCTTCTGCTAAGAATTATTCATGGGTGCTTGCCCTTGAGGTACCTTCAAGGATGAAGCAACAAAATGGTATTGGCTTTCCCATTTTAATCTGGTTGTAAATTTGTTGATTTTGAAATTGTTTTGAGGTTTGTTTCACAAAATCCCGTGTCTTCAATATTTTTAGATTTTACAGAACCTCTATGAAGGAAAGAAAAGAATTATAGAGAATGGTTCTCTCTTTCTTTCTAGATTCTAGGGATCTATTCCTTTTTCTTAGCCTATGAACTTAAATCTTTCTCCCATCCTCTTTATTAACCAAAATAGAAAAAGGAAGAAATTTGTCCCCACCGGTGAAAAAGATAAGTTGATGGAAAGCAAGCTGATAAGATATATTTTTTTAGAACTTTTTGCATATTTTGTATTGATGCTCCTTGACACATATGACATATTTAGTGCTCTTGTTAGTTCAACATTTACATTGTACATGCAACAGCACATTTATCAAATACTCCATATATAAATTCTGAAACCAAACATTCTTATTATATTTATTCTTGCAGAAAAAAATACAGGAACACGTCGGGATATCCTAAATATCAATCAAGGACAGGTCTCATTTTTGTACTTCTCTAGTGTTTATGTTCTTTTGGAATTGAAAATCATTCTTGTGTTGTATGCTATTTTCTTCTCTAACAATAATATTTATCTAGTATGCTTTTGTTGATGTGTTCTGCTGCCTTCATAATTTTCTGATTGTCCTTTCATGTAATGAATTTACAATTTCATCAAGGTCTGCTTCWRTCTCCTTGATTTAGTTTGCTTCATTATATTCATAAAGACAATATGRCATTGCTTTGTGAATGGAGACTTTGTATATTTGGGTGGTAAACCACGAGCTGAATTATAACAACAGTGAGTGGATAGTGGATGAAGACTAAGGCCATAAGTTTTATKCTCATCATCGTCTAAGAAGATGCCCCTTGATTTTCATTTGTTCAATTCATTCTTTTCTGCTAATGGTTTCTTGTCACCACCAAAACCTAAGTCAAAGGTTCTAGAAAGTTCTTATTATGTTCTTAAAACCTTCAGTTCTTGGCCAAAACAAAATTTTTTGTTTCACAGTAAACATTTTGGAAGCTTTCTAGAATACCAAATTGCTGGTGATCAAACTTTTTGACAAAAAGACCTTTGTCTATTGTCTATTCTAGTAGCTTGGGGTTAAACTTCGCGTATCCTTTTCATATAACTCTTCATGTTGCCAAAAACATTTTCAAGCAGGTTAAAGTACATTGTAGTCTTTGATAAGAATTTCTTAGAAAATGACAGTGGTATGTGGGCTGACGTACATGTCCCACAGCTGCTTCCAACCAATACTTGCATCCTCCCACTAGTACAGGTGCCTGCATAACTTTCCCCAGGGCTAAGGTAGATGTAAAAATGTCGCTTAGCTTTTTTTTTTTCTTCCTATTTTGGGATTCAAATGCTTAGATAGAATATTTGGAGTGCAAGTTCAGTGATGTAATGCATGAAACTGATGTGGAAGTAAGGTTTGATACACAAGTTATCCAAAAGAGAGGAAGTTTCAAGTATATCGACGAGGATACTGGTCACCGTATTGGTGTAGGATGGATGAAATAGAGGTTCCCATTTGGATTCTTGTGTCATAAGAATGTGCCAATAAAATTTAAAGACAAGTTCTACACAGTGATGGTTAGATCGACTTTGTTGTATGGAGCGAAGTGTTGGCCAGTCAAGAACTTTCATATACAAATGATGAAAGTTGCAGAAATGAGGATGTTGTGGAGGTTATGTGGGCATACTAGAAGAGATATAATAAAAAATGATGATATCCAGGACAAGGTGGGAGTGACTCAAATTGAGGATAAGATGCGGGAGGTAAGACAAATTATTCGGGCATGTGAAAAGAAGAGACACGGATGCCCCAGTGCGTAGGGGGATGTCTATGGATGATTTCAAAAGAGGTAGAGATAGATTGAAGAAGCATTGGGGAAAGGCGATTAGAAAGGACATGAGACAGTTTCAACTTGCAGAGGATTTAACCTAGATAGGAGGATGTGCAGGACACGAATTAGGGTAGAAGGTTAATAGGTAGCAGTGTATTGTCTTGCTTTCCATTTTCATTAGTAATTGTAATATTTCTCATGTAGTTTCTTGTCCTTCAATTACTGTTACTGTCTGTTGTTCCTTGTATCTCGATTATCATATTGATGTGGTGTAGTTTTTGTTTTGTTAGTAGCTGTTGTTTTTGTTATTATATATTATTTCTTCTACTTCCATTACCTCTTTTTGGGACTGCTTTGGACTGTTTTTCCTGGAGCCTCGAAAATAATTTCTCTACTTCTGAGGTAAGGGTAAGGTCTTCGTACATTTCACCCTTCCCAAATCTCACTTTAGACCTCAGTTTGTAGGAGTACACTGAGAATGTTGTTGTTATTAGGATTCAAATGATCGTCATTCCCATGCCCTATATTGCTCTCTCAAAAACAATTCCACTATTGGTATCTTCACCGCTTACCTATTGTATAACTTTCCTGTTGCAAGTCTAACTAGTTCTCCTATGACCATGATAGAGTTGTCACTTTTTAATTTCTTCTATAGAAATTTAGTACAAACCCACACCCAAAATTAGGAAAATTTTGATTATGTGGTTGTAGTAAGATCTATAGTTCTTTTTGGAGCTTCTTACCTTGTAAGGGAGCTCGCTTAATAGTCAAGAATTCTTCCTTAGTCAAGCATCTTTGGATGCTCCAGTGCCAAGGGAATTTGGGACTTTCTCACTCTTGCACATGAAGATACAAATCAGGTAAAATAATCTAGGATTGACATGCTTATAAGAAGCACAAACTTTTTGCCATGGGAAAAAAGGAGTCAGACAAAGATATGTTTACCCGATTAACACATATCACGAATGAACTCAAATCTCTTGGGAAGGAATTTTCAACTGAAAAAAATGTTAGAAATATTCTGAGGATTATTCCAGCTTCTTGAGAGCCCAAAGTTACAACAATTGAAGAAGCAAAGCAAATGAGTACAATACAATTGGACGAGCTCATTGGCAACTTAAAAACATATGAGCTTAAAAAGATTGACAAGGTTGCTGAAGAACCCAAGAAGGAACGCAATCTGGTTCTCAAGGCTACCCAACATGATTCAGAATCAGATGATGAGGAAATGGTGATGTTTGTTTGAAAGTTTAAGAAATTCTTTAAGAAGGAAAACTCTGAAAAAGGAGAGTCCCGAAATAAAGGTAAATCCTCTAAGAAGGGACAGTTCCAGGAATATTTCAAGTGTGGAAAAATGGACCACTTGATAAAGGACTGTCCCCTCTTAAAGGAAGAACAGAGAAGAAACCCAAAAAAATAGCAGCAACTGGCATCAAAAGCTTTCAAGAAGGTCATGAAAGCTACTTGGGTGAAACTTCTGATGAGGAATCAGAAGGAGAAGATGGTGAAAATGAAAATCTAACCCTCATGGCTAGAAGCGACACAGACTCAGACAACGATTCTACCGAGGCAAGTTTATTTGATCTGAAAACTCAAGTTCACAATTTGTCAAAAAGAAAAGTGGTTAAACTATTACTTTCCTTGATCGGGGTAATGTCAGCAAATGAGTGTTGAAAAAGTTAAAATGTTGAAAATTTTCTCAAATTTGAAATCTAATTACAAAGTTTTAAAAAGGGAGAAAATCGAGTATGAAAATGCAAACAAAACACTAGATGCTGAAATTAGCAAATTAGAGGAGACTGTCTTTGTTCAAAAAATTGAAAACAGTAAGCTGATGGAAACAGTCTCGTCTCTAAAAGCTGAACTAATCACCATCAGGGAAGGAAAAATATCGAGCAGTGAAATAATTTACAATGATCAAGGTTTTCTTGAAGCTGAAATTACTTCCTTGAAAAGTGATTTGTGCAAAGAGAAAAAGAAAAGTTCTGAGCTTCTAGAAACCTTGAATCAAGCAAATTATGACATTGTTTTGATAAAAAAGTGGAACAAATCATCCGAAGCTTTAACCTAGCTAAATGAGCATTACAACATAGCTCGAACTGGTCTTGGCCATAAAAACAAACCTGTCAAATGGGATCGTAAAAGAAAATATGTTGGTTTGGCAGAATATAAACTTTGTAACCATTGTGGACATACCGGACATGTAAGATATGAATGTTTAGCCAGGATTAAAGCTCTTTAAAAATGGAAATATTGTTAGATGGATTAGAAAAGATTTGATTTCTCAAGTTATCAAAAGGAAGGGAACCAAACTGGTGTGAGTTCCCAAATTCAACCCTTAATTGTTTTGCAGGCTGAAGTGAGAGAGCAACAAAAAATTGGTATCTTGACAGCGGTTGCTCTAGGAATATGAAAGGTAACAAAAAAAATTTCTCTCACTAATAGCCTTCAACGAAGGATCTATATCCTTCAGATGTGGAAAGAAAGGCATGGTTGTTTGCATGGGCAAGATACCTTTGCAGAAAAGTGAGGATGAACATGAGAGTGATCTCAGCCAACACTAAAAGGTAAGAGCTCCAACCCAAAATGAAGGAACGGTCAAGGAAACAGACTTCGTGAGCGTTCCCTCGGGATCTGGGCATGAGCTGAAAAATTCAAGGGGAACAAACCCTGAAACAGTGGTAAGTTCTGAAGAAGGAATAGATGAGGGAATAAGGCCTGATTCTGTTTCAGGAACAAATAATGAAGAATCACAAAAGTTAAACTTGAAGCCTGAAAATATTAACACTCTCATCCCCTTGATTTAATCATAACTGATCTCAATAAGGGAATTCAGACCACGACCTCTATGAAAAGTGTTTTTTTGCCTATTCAGCCTTTTTGTCTTATGTTGAGCCTAAACATTATCTTGAAGTTTTACAGGAACCAAAATGGGTGATAGTTATGCAAGAGGAGTAGAACCAATTTGATAGAAGCAAGGTAATACACCTAGAACCTCCCCCACTAGGCGTACTGTGATTGGAACGGAGTGGGTGTTCAGAAACAAGTTAGATGAATAGGAAACAGTCACGCGGAACGAAGCCTATCTGGTGGTTCAGGGCTATAACCAAGAGGAAGATATCACTTCCTTAGAGATAATGTGAAAAAGTGTCTCATCTTTGTCCAATTTTGTAATTCTAAGAATCAGATTACTGATATTTTTACCAAGGCCATAAGCATGTAATAGTTTAAGAAGATCAGACTCGCTCTTGGGATGGTAAAAATACACTCTGCACTCAGTCAGGTACATTCCCATATTTTATCAGTTCCTCCTAACTGTTCACGTTCCAAATTTGCCACATTCCCATATTGGCCACATTTCCCCCTTTTTCTTTTTCACTTTCCCATGTCCTATTTTAAATCATCATTAAAAGACCCTTTAATTTTTTACTTGACCCATACTATTCAAAAATCCCAAAAGAGTTATCTCCTCTTGTTCTTCATTTCCCCGCCTAGACATTATGTCCAGTCCCTCGCCGGTTTCCATGGCGTCACCTCAGTCTCCTTCATATCCTTCCATAGAGTAAAATTCTTTGATAATTTTACTGTATCTAATTCTTTAATTAAGAATTTGGTTAATAGGGTTACTTTGAATTGGATGGTCCCAAATTTGATTTCTTGCTTGGTATTCTTAGTGGGGGTTTTGCTATGGGAAAAAAGAAGAAGGTTTTAGTCGGCTCTTCCTATGCCTTTGATATCTTTGGATATTGCCCGCAAGTTATCAGGCAATTCTGCCAAATTTGGTTTCTTTCTTGGTATTCTTAGTGGGAGTTTTGCTATGGGAAAAAAAGAAGGTGTGAGTCGTCTCTTCCTATGCCTTTGATATGTTTGGATATTGCCCGCAAGTTATCAAGCAATTCTTCCAAGTCCTTTGATGCCAAGATTCAAAAGAGGCACATGACAACCTATTATAAAATATTATTTTCTTTTGTCATCAAGAATTTGATACCAAGACAAGAACGAAGGAATATAGGTTCATTTTTTATATGACTCTCATGGAATTACTTGATGGTGGAATACAAATTAATTTGCCTGGCCTTATAATCTCTCACCTCACCAAGGTGGTAATGGAAAGGAAGCAGAATCACTTGTTTCCTTATGGGTTTTTCTTGACTGAAGTATTTGAGAAGTTTGGTGTGCCCATTTCTGCTTGTGAGCCTTACTCGCACTATGATGCAATTGATTACTATGAGATTGGGGGTATCATAAGGATGTTTTTGCTGAATATGACACTGCTGCTGAGGGTCGTACTTTATCTTTGTTCCCTCTACCGCTTCTACTATTTCTTCACTGGTCAGGGATCATGAGCTACTATGCACTAAAGTAAGGGATCTTCATGCTCAGATTGAGAGGAATGAGGAAGCTGCTGCTCGACACATTGTTCTAGTTGCTCTTATCATGGGACTCTCTCAACCAACTATTCCTTTCATCTTTTCCATTACTCAGCCCATTCCTGATCCATCACCCTCTACCTCTTGATCGTCCTATCTATTTATTTTTGTTGAACTTTTAGAAGGTTTTTGATATTATGTTGGGATGTGACCAACTATGGAACTTTTGGTTCTTTTTCGATGTCTTATCCTGTTTATCTTTTAAGGATGGTTATATCATTAGATTGACGTCTCATTTTTTTCTGAAGTTGTGTTTACTGTGATTTACCCCAGTGGTGGTGAATTATGTATCTTTATTGTATTTTCGTTACTCTAACTGTTTTTACTTTTTTATGTGACAAAAGGGGGAAGTTGCATGTGCTTGATTGCTTTGCAAAATGATCCATACCAAGGTTTGACTAGTTTTCTACAAACTTGTTAGGCTGCTAGTTTTACTAGGTATGGTAACAAGGGAGGAAACACATTTTGTTTGCCATCATCAAAAAGGGGGAATATGTTGAAATTAGTTTTTAAATGATTTTAATAATGACTTAACAAAATATGCTTGACACATAAAAACAGTAAAAAAGGATACGACCTAAAGGATAATTGCATTGATGAGTTATTAATTGGTTTGTAGAATTCTAGTGCTTTGATAATCCCAGGAAAAAGGAGGAAAAAGTTTGAAGCCAACAAGGATTCTACAAGGAAAGAAATTTCTATTGATAGGAAGGGAATATTTGTTAATAAGGGAAGAAACAATTCATGGGCTGATAAGGAAATARAACATTTGATAAGAGATTGTAGAAGTCAACAAGAAGTCTATAAGAACTTYCAAATAARGMAAGGACTCKTAAGTTAAGGATTCCTTTTCYTAGTARAAGACGTGTATTCTGGTAACTATAAAAGAAGAAGCAACCGCGTCAAGAAGTGCATTCACTCACATATACCCTTCACCAAAATCATAGCTTATGTGCAACTGATTGACATTCAAGTTGAAGAGTGTTGACCCGTGCTAGAGACAGTTTCCTAGTTCTGTTCCGTGTCTGTTGCAGTCTAGGTGTTAGAGTCAACCTGTAGTGAATCAGTGAACTTGAACAGAGTTTGTTTTAATTATGTTTTTCATTCACTTGTAATTGTGTTAAAGTTCTTCTTGTTAAACTAAGAGTAGTTTATATCATTTGTCTTTTGAGCCAAATTAAGGGGTTATTTAAATCTCACATTATTCCTATTTAGATATATAAGTCCCTGAACCGTTAAAGAGACGCTTGACAAGCATTAAACTTAATGCAAGTATTGCAACAACTGCTAGCCTTAGTCCCAATTACATTGTATCACCTACGCGGATCCTATTTCAATTGTATTAATGCAATTTAATACTGTGGGGAGCCATTAGATTCCTCTGGTCTTTGATGCGTGGAAAAATTAGTTTAAGAGTGGGAACTGGAAGGAAATTTTTTTTTGGTGTGATAATTGGCTTGGTCATGGATCTTTAAAGGAACTCTCCCATGATTTCTTTAGCATTGTTACAAGGCCAAATATTAATCTGGAATCAGCAAAAGGAGTACGGGGATGGAATATTACTTTTAGAAGGCTACTTCATGACTAGGAGATTGAAAGAGCTGATGAATTTTTGTAAGATCTTTGGAATCTTTCCAAGGGTTCAAAGATACCGAAGACTCACTTATATAGGAGAAAATAACAGTCACCTATTCTTTCATTGTCCTGTTACTAAGCAATTATGGAAACTATTCTTGAACATGGTGGGAATTAGATGGTTAATTCTAGCAACAAGTGTTGATTTACAATAATGTTGGAATCAAAATGATGGGGTAGTTGTTAAGAAGAATTGGTGGAAACTTTCCCTTACTTGTATATGGTGGACTATTTGGAAGGAGAGGAATTATAGAGCGTTTGAAGGCAAACACAATTCTCTGTAGAAAATCAAGATGAATTGTATTTTTTTGTTTTAATTTGGTCTAAAGAAAGCTATGCCAAGGAGGCTGAATCATTAGTTGATATGATAGGATCCTGACTCAGTAGCCTAAGCTTGGTTGGA
>JACEIK010001182.1:85482-153286 GCA_018107945.1 Datura stramonium
TAAGGGACATTCCAGAAGATAACAAATATCAAAACTTTCAGATCTGGGAACCAAAAAGGAGACAAATGCGAACCTGTCAAGAATTGAAGACACAATCAATTAAGTTTGATTTCATTCTTCGAAATAGGATTCGTCAATTTCTTTATCTTTGTTTAAGAGCCTAATGTTTTAATTTATGATGATTTAAAGGACCATTTTGCAGAAAGAATTTCAAGTCTTTATTGTACTTTTAACAAGTATTGTAATCCTAGTAATTAGCTATATACTCAAGAATAAATAAATATTGATGAGATGTTGTATCAAAAGTTACAGGAATTTTTTTCTTTTTCAAATGTACATCTCGTCACAACTGTACGAGATAAATTCCAAGAGCTTACATAGAACACTCTTACAATTCAAAGAGACTGGACTAAAATTCACATTGAGTACCAATCAATATAAAATATTGCATATTATTTTATTCTCTGCACTTTAGTTCAGCATTACATCAAGTGCCTCCCTCTTGCATTTTCAGTAACAATTTTGATTTGAAATTTTGCATTATAGAGATATGAATTCATGTATTTGAAGTATAATTTTTTACAAATCATTCACGAAACTTCTTTTTAGTGGTCCTGTTTAGATAAATAATTTTGATGCTTGCTTTAGCTATGAACATGTGAAGATGATGTATATGAACAAATGTGAATAATAAAAAAGTTTTTTTTTTTCAAAGCGTCATTTGCTTATTGGTTTAATAAAAAATTTAGGCCAGCTAGCCGATTAATCTAAAACCAAATAACAATTATCTTATTGGTTTGATTATCAATTTATCATGTTTACAAATGATAAATCGGACCGATCACATATAAAATCAGATCGAATCAGATACTCCTCCCTAATGACTATGGTTTTAACTTAGTCCTGTATAGTGAAGTAATAAAGGAACGCACAAAATTATAGCAGCCAGGATTGCACTGTATCTCTAGTTCTAGCAATTGTACAAAGAAAAGCAATTCGTCTAATGATTAACTCAGCATCATCAAACTTTTGCTAAAAAATCCTCTGATTTCTCTCCATCCAAACAGCATGAGAAACTTCAACATATATCATTTTGTGTATTCTTTCTCTTTGAGTCTTTTCTTTGGAGTATTTCACAGTCCATTGCAGATGGTCATTTCATGTGAGTCATCCCATACTGTTCTGGTGAAAGGACATTGGACGAATAACCGCTCTCTTGTCTCTATTCCTCCTTGACACAACACACATTGAGGTTCAATCTTGATACCCCACTTCAATAGCCTATCCTTGATTAGCAGCTTACCTTGCATTTGCACCCACATGAAAAATATAACGTTGGTCCTAGTAGCATCAACATTCATCAGACACTTCTACTGTACCCTGGTTCAATTTTCAATCAACTTCAAATAAATAGCTTTGATCATGCAATTCTGTTTGAGTGTAATTTGGGTGATTATTTATGTTATTATAATTGGTGTTTTAAAACGGGATATCAGACGCAAGACGTTTTACATAATTATCGAGATGTAAATCACATGAATCTTTAAATTACATTATTTTTATAATAGTATAAAAATAAAGAGTTTTTAAAATCATAATTTAAAAGTTAAAGAAAGTATTCAGGTAAATAATAAGAATTCTAACAAATAATACAAGAATGTAAACTAAATTATCAGAATACATCACTTCTAGCATAGACTTCTTTTAAGGATTTCAATTTTTTTTTTAAAAATTAATATCTCTATTTCTGTTGTATCAATGATCAATTTCTCCCGTAATAAAATCCAATATTCTAACAATTTGAACATTATAAGTAAATAAGTGAAGGAATATTTTGATACTATAAATTAAATTTTGATGTTTTTTTTGTTTGTAAAATACTCTTTTTTTTTTAATTAAGACAATGACAAAACTAAAATAATATTTAAATTTTAGAGATATAATTCATAAATATATTACACAACTTAGAATGGTGTGATTCCGATAAGTCACTTGTAATATTTAGAAAATAATTCAATACTAAAAAAGTATTATGTGAACATAGTTATTCATAACCTTTGATTTTCTCACTTAATATTAAAAAAGATAATTTCATATCACATAAGAAGGAATAATATTATGATCACACGACAAAAAGTGAAATTAGATCTGAAGTAAAAAATATAGAAAAGTTAATAATGAAAAACTAACAAAAGTTAAAATCAGCAAATTCACTTTCTGGGTCTCTTATTTTTTACTCATGAATAATATTAATTAACTTTTGAAATGTGAGAGAGGAGGACTAATATTGAAGAGTCAAAAAGGTGAGTTAATGAATATTTGAGTGTAAATTAAAAAGGCTCTCTCAGTTCCCTGGCAGAATGAAGCAATGATATATTTTAGGTACTGTTCAGTTGTTGAGATGCTTATGAAAATCAAGGTGAGTTTTACGATTAGGGAATAGTATTAACTTATGTTTGAGCTATTATGTTTAATTATTTATTTATATATTTTGATACAAAATTTATAGACTTACTTACATTAGTTCTGCTTTATGATTCTGGTAATCTCTTGTATCACGTACTAACTCCATTGTTTTAACTTATTCAAAATTAAGTGTATTAGGAAATTCAGTTGTGTTCACGTTATCACCTAATGTCTTGTGTATTAAAATTATTGACACTTGCAGAAGAATGCCTGTCTTTTAAAGTGCTCTTAATGTTTGACATGAACTTTATTAAGATGTCATTGTAGTCCTTGATGATTAGATGTGTTCTTATTGTTTTCTTTTATCTTGGTAGTGGCTTGGGGATAGAGGGCGAAGAGTGTCGACATTTCGGTTTGGGTATGACCATGTTGATCAAACATGATCCATTAAACACTAAAGTTTGTATTGCGCTTTATTAATGCCTATGAATAGGATTGTGTCTGTAAAAAGAAATAGTCAAGGATTCTTCAACTTGGGGCTTATTTGAATGTTGTGCTTAGTTAAGAAAATCCATTATAATTGTGGAAAAAAAGAAGCTGCATTTATTACTTTTCCTGTGTAATCTAGTAAACAGATTTCCCTCTTAAACCCCTCTAAGACTACAAGTTTTCTCTCCTTGGTTGTATCACCTCAAAGTATACAATTAAACCTAAACAATAACAACAATGGGGGATAACAACGGAAAAGATTCTTCTGCTGAGAGTATGGATCCTAGATGGGTTCTTGCCCTTGAGGCAACTCCTCCACCAAAGCCTAAGAAAATGAAGCCTCATGTCAATGGTACTAGTTTGTTGATTTTTAATTTTTTTTTTCTGAGGTTTGATTTTTATTTAATTCCAACAATGAGCTTCTTTTGTCTTCGAAATCAGTAGATTTTACAAAACCTCTACGAAGGAAAGAAAAGAATTATGGAGAATGATTCTCTCTTTCTTTCTTTCTATATTTCTTGAGATCCACTCTTTTTTCTTAACCTGTGAACTTGTACTTTCTCCCATTCTCTTTATCAACCAAAAAAGGGGAAAAGTAAGAAATCTATCCCCCCTTTCTTGGTGAAAAAGTAAATAAAATAAAAATGTAGAAAGCAAGTTGTATCTACAAATGTTGCACAATCTATGCATTCTTAGAATTTTTATTGCTCAAGATATTTCTTATAAGGTCCGGTTGAATGTCTGTGTATATATAGGATAAAGAGGATTATGTGTTATGGGTCTTAAAACGTCAACTTACCATACCTTTTTTGCTTTGCGATCTAATGATGTACTTTTGGTAGAGAAACTACTAATGCTTTTGTGCTGTCCAGATCATGGTTCTGATGAGATATGTTCTTTCTAGAGCTGTTTGCATATTTTATATTGATACTTCTGGACACGTATGTCATATTCAGTGCTCCTGTCAGTTCGACATTTATGTTGTGCATGTAACAACACATTCATCTAATACTTCATATATAAATTCTGAAACTAACTCTTTCGAACATTCCCACTTACTTCATGTCTCTATTACAAGCTCCGTCTAGTGTTATTAAAAAGCTAGAAAAGTTTCAAAGGGACTTTTTTGGAATGGTCCAAGAGGGGAAAAGAGTTTCACTTAGTTAATTGGGGTACTGTCACCACACCAAAATTGTTGGGGAGGGCTTGGTGTCAAAGATTTTGAAAGTCTTTAACGAGGATTTACTGGAAAAGTGGTTATGGAAATTCGAGATAGAGGGGAATGCTTTTTGGAGAGAGGTGATAGCTGAGAAGTTTGGGGTTCTGAAGGGGAGTGGTAGACTAAAAACATTTCTATCCCCTACAAGTGTAGTATGTGGAGGAACATTTTAAAATAATTAGAAGAGTTAAATGATAACACTGATGGGAATAAGGTGGATTTTTGGGGTCATAGGTGGTGTGGAGAAAACATCTTGAGAATCACATTTCATATCTCTTGTCAAAAGAAGATGTTAGTCCAACGATTATGAGTATGCAAGGGGGAGAAATTCTTTTGCATTTGAGGTTTAGGAGGACTCTACAAGACTGGGAGGTTGAAGAATTCAAAATTTGACTGGATTGCTTCACCAACAAAAAGTTTTTATCGATGCTATTGATGTATTGAGATGAGGGATAGGAGCAAGGGGCGTTTTCTCTATGATATCTTATTATGAGAAACTCCTCTCTAGAGAAGAATCGACTTTTCCACACTGTTCAATATGAATCCCTAGGGTACCCTGAAAAGTTTGTTTCTTCACTTGGTTAGATGCAAGGGGGGTAATCTTGACAAAGGGGATTTTTGAGGAAGAGGAAGATCACTTACGTCAGTTGATGTTTCATTTGTAAAGAATTTGGAGAAGATGTAAATTAGCTTTTATTACGTTGTTGGTTAGCATTTCTTTCTGGGGGTAAATTATGAGATAGTTTAGAGTTGAGTGGATGATGTCAGGCACTTTGAACAATTGTTAGTTGGGCCCTTAGAAGACAAAAGAGAAGAAGCAGGGAATGGGATGTTGCTCCCTTGGCGCTCATGTTGAATGTATGGAGAGAGGGAAACATGAGGGCTTTCGAGGGTGTAGAGAAAGATTTTGCTCATTTGAGAAATAGTTTCTTTGCTCTTATTTCAATTAGGTGCAGTCATGAGGTTCCTATAGGTATAGATGATCAGATGACTTTTGTAGAAAATCATGTTTTGCTGATGTTCTCTACTTTTTGGTATACTATTTATATGCGAGAACTTTTTATGCCCTATTTACATGAAAATTATTACTTGATAAAAAAGATAAATAATTCTAAAGCTAAACATTCTTATTACATTTGTTCTTGCAGAAAAAAAACATGAAGGATTTCATTGGGATATCCTGATTATCTATCAAGGACAGGTCACATTTTTGTACTCCTCTGATGTTCATATTCTTTTGAACTTGAAAATCATTCTTGTTCGATGCTCTATTTTATTCTCTAACACTAGTATCTATTTGATATGCATTTGTTTTGGTGCCTCCATAGTTTTCAGATTGTCCTTTTTGTGCAATGCATTTCGATTTTATTCAAGTTTGCTTCTGTTTTCTTGATTTAGTTTGCTTCATTATATTCATAATGACGACCTGACATTGTTTTGTGGATGAATTTTCTTGTATTTTTGGATGGTAAATTGAACCAAGAGCTGAACTATGACTACTGTGAACGGATAGTGGATGGAAACTAAGGCCATAAGTTCTGTGTTCATCATCTTCTAAGGAGATGCCTTCTGATTTTCATTTTTTCAAATCATTCTTTTCCGCTGATGGTTTCTTGTCACATCAAACTTAAGCCAAACCTTCTTGAAAGTTCTCATTCTGTTCTTAAAAACCTTCAATATTTCTTAGCCAAAACATAAAAACGATGTTCGTTGCACATTAAATGTTTTGGAGCTTTCTAGAATTTTCGATCACTGTCGATCAAACTTTTCGACAGAAAGACATTTTGTTTCGTGGTCTATCCTAAAAGGTTGGGTTTAAATGCATGTATCATTTTCATATAGCTTTTCATGTTGCCAATAGCATTTTCAAATAGGTTAAAGTACATTGCAATCCTTGAGATCAATTTCTTAAAAATAATAGTGGTATCTGGACCAACGTACGTGCCTTACACCACCGAGTACTTGGATTCTCCCACCACTATGGGTATTAGATTAACTTTTCCCAGGACCTAGGTAATTGTGAAGAAGTTTCTTAGCTTTTTTTCCTGGGTTGGGATTCAAGCGCCAGCCGCCCCATGGTCGTCATTCCAACACCGTTGAGTGCATCCAAAAACACAGTTCCACTGCTGATATCTTGACCGTTTACCTATTGCATGACTAACTATTTTTTCAATTTCCATGATAGAATTGCCACTTTTCAACATTTTCTTTAGAAATTTAGTATGTACCCATAGTCACTATTTGTTGAATAGTCATATTTTGCTTTTATGTTGAGTATTAATGTCAGAAGCTCACTAGAAGAAAGATGCGATGCTTATAAAACATCTGATTTTACAAAAAAAGAACAAATATAATGTTTACAACAATTATTGTACTACCTAAAATTAGTATGTCTTATCAAGACCCTATATCACCTATTTTGCTATTGCAATTCTTTCTTATTTTGTAATGCTAGTAATGACACACTAAGTAATTTGCAAGACTCGGTATAATAATGTTAAAATAAGTATTGGTTATGTTCTCATTCGTTAACTGTAGAACCCATTGGTGTTTGAAGATTACATTTACTTATCAAAAAAAATTTAGGATTTTAAAGATTACATTATTGACTTACTATTTTTAATTGTTTTATTTTTATGTGGTTTGAAATGCCTCTTTTGGCGTACTAGCTTAATGTTACTTAAATACGTGGATCACTCTAATGTGGACCAAAAGAAAATCGAAATTCAATGCAACCTAAGTGTAGGACCGTTAGTGTAGAGAAAATCGAAATTCAATGCAACCTAAGTGTAGGACCGTTAGTGTAGGTTATATTAGGTAGTTTCCTATATCCTTAATCATTTGGAAACATATTTCAGTTGTGTCCATTCTGGTCTATTGTGCCTCTGTGTTCTTGCTATAACGTGGGTTATTTGGAAAGAGGTAAATATGAGAGTTTTTGAGGCAGTGAGGATGAGCTTTGCTCAATTGAGAAGTAATCTTCGATTTCTTTTTTTTTTATGCACCCATTACTTTTTGTTTGTACGGAGGATTGAATGTTTTTTGGAGAGATCCACTTTTTGTAGGTTTCTCTCTTTTTGGACACCTCTCGTATATGGCGACCTTGTTTTTATAACTGAAGCCTTATACTTGATTAAAAAAAAACTAAGGGAAAAAGTGTGTGGGCATCGTTCCAAGTTCACGGAATTGAGTTTGTTTTTGTGTGTTTATGTATTTTTGAATATATGATTTTTTAACGCAATCACTTAAAAGTGATGGATGATGTAACCAAGTCTATCTATATATCATCGAGAAAATTAGGTCATATGGAATA
Source organism: Datura stramonium (assembly GCA_018107945.1). Taxonomy (NCBI): domain Eukaryota; kingdom Viridiplantae; phylum Streptophyta; class Magnoliopsida; order Solanales; family Solanaceae; genus Datura; species Datura stramonium. The sequence continues at coordinate 92,910 of JACEIK010001182.1, forward strand.
AAAGTCGCTATTTATGAAGTATTTAGGGCTTTGAATATGCTTGCAGAAAACCCAATTTATTTTTTCCCTGACAAATAAGACTCCAAAAGTGGTTAGGGGATGAAAGTTGTTGCATAAGCTTTAAATTTTAAATTTTGGATCAATGATATAGTTGATATGATCTATAGTAATAATAAAAGTTGTGGGTTTTCTACCTTGTTTAACAAGCCTGGAGGCATAAAAGATAATTGTAGTGGCCTTCCAGAATGGCCTTAAATGAGGTATATAGACAAGAACATAAACTTAAAAAAATAAACGTAAAATGCTATGTGGCTCGATAGCGGTCATCATGATGTTTTCTCCTCCCTCCATTTGTTAGACATACTAAAGTTAGCGATCATGTTGAATGCTAGTAAAAGACTAACGTTGTTTGATGTATTGCGTCTTTTTTTTATAATTTCTCAATGGTAGTTGCAATCAGTGAAAACTAGCAGATTCTTCTTGTATGCAGAGCTTATTTTGATCTTCCCTATAGTTGTCATTTTCATTAGTTTTCTACCGTCTGAGATTTGTTTGATAGTAAATTGGAAATATACTTCTTGCATGCTCTCCATTTTCTTTTTACTAAGTAATAGGTTTTCCAACTAAAGTAGGCAAGTTGTACATAGTGCGTGATATAAGTGCACTCAAAGAACTCCATTTACCTTTCAGGATATTGGAGAAAAAGTTCTGAATTATTTTCAAAACAGTACCAACAATTCCGAAAATTCCAATGGTCATGCATGGAGGGGCTTTATCGTGCATGCTACTGGTTCAGTTTTGCACCCGAGAATGAATATAGAAAATTCATCAGCTTTTAATAAGGTACCTGATTATCTTATTAACAATTATTTGTGTTTGCATCTCAAGAGTTTAGTCCAGAGCATTGATCGTGCTAGATGATAACAATTATCTAGAATGCCCTTGCACATAGCAGCTCTCTACTTTTCTTGTTCAATTGGTAATGCGCATGGTGTGTTATTTAGATGTAGCAAAGGAGATTTCTTATGTTATGTATGGAAGAATTCTTATTGGTAAGCAGAAGCTCATTAGGTGTAGAAGCTAGGTTTTGTGTTCTAAATGCTAGATCCTAAAAAGGTATGATGCTAAAATAATGCATGTTATTTGCATGATTGCCTTGAGATTTGAAGGTCAATATAGATCTAATACAGCTTAAGTAGGCTAAGCTAAACTCAAGCCTGCTAGTCATGTCAACTGAGCTCAAATGTGGTCAAGTTATATGGTGTTTGAACTTTTGACTTCTTGGTAACTCGAATTGGATACACCAATCTGGGTTCTAAAGGGGTCAGTAGTAGTGTTTCCTAAATAAAAGGTAGAGAAAGAATAATGAACGGAAGTGTACCAATGGAGCTATTACTTACTATTCAATGAGGCACATTCTCACATATGTGCTCTCAAATTGGTTTGAGACTAAGATAATGCCTAGTCTCTCCTTTGTTTTTTTTTTCTTGAGAGAAGGGATGTTTTGGTGTGGGCGGGGAAGGAAGACTAATTATTGGAGGGTTGGTGACATATGCTTTCAAGTTGGTATTATTTCTACGGGGAAACAAAATTTGAAACATGTGTTTGACATATGTGGTCTTTGATCCCTTTATAGTTAAATTAGAATAAATTGTGTTGATAATGATCACAAAAAGGGAATTACTATTTCTTCAGCGAGATAAGTGGAAACCCATTCATTGCACTCGACGAGTATCCATGGTTGGTCTAAAGATACTGAATGCATTAGGTAGCACAATAATCATCATATAATAATCTAATAAAATGAATTCAATATCTTGTAAACTAGTTAGGATCCTGTAGCTGTGGAAGTATTTTAGCAATTCAAATTTCATAAGATACCGAAACTAAATGGTACGACACTCTTATTTATAGATATAATAATTAACATTTATTAGACTCAACGAGTATGCATGGTTGGTCTAAAGGGTATTGAACACATTATTGCCACAACAATTAGCATTGGATAAGCTAATAAATAAATTTAATATACTACAAACTGGTTAGGATGATATAGCTAAGGAACTAATAAGTATTTAGCTTCATAATATAGATATACTAAAATATTGTGGTAACTCTTAAAAGTGATTCTCAATAAAGATAAATCATTTATATAGTAGTAAATATTCTTTGTAAACATGAAAATGGAATGTACCTATCTCGAATGATTGAGAGTTAACATACTTATCTTATGATTATATATGTCATCCTGCAGGGTCCTTGTAATATATTAACTCTTGGGGGAAGATATACTATATCTGAAGATGGTCAAGTGCAGGAGCATGGACCACTGATGATATCCATTTCTAATACAAACTGGGTTGTCGTTGGAGGTCAAGTTATTGGTCGTCTGGTTGCAGCGGGGAACGTCCAGGTTCTTACTATTTTAATTATTTGATGCCAAAATTACCACTTTTTTTCCCAAGGAAAATCTTTTGGTGCCAACTATGAATTTGAAGTATTTGATTCTATGCCACCCAAATAAATAATACTAGTAATGAAGCATTTATGGAGGCCTCATTAATATCCTTAGGGGTCGTTTGGTACGCGGACTAAATTATCTTGGGATATAATTTCGAGACTAATTTATCCCACCCGGGAGATGGGTTAAAATAATTTCAAGTTGGATGGGATAGGGTGGTATATCCCATGATTAAGTTTGAGATAAAATTTATATTGGGTTTTGTTAATGGTATTAATTTATCTCCGAATAGATATATACCCTCAATCAAACACAGTATAAATTTTATCCCAAACTTAATTTTGGGATATTCCATCTTATCCTGCATGCCAAATGACCCCTTAATGTTTAAATAGAATAATCATTATCTCGTACATGAATTTTAAATTTTGTTTTTATTCTAATCTTCTCCAGGTTAATGTAGATTAAAAGGTCCACCCAATCGAGTAGTTTCAATTATTATTTTTTAGAGTTCTATGTAATCATTAATTATTATAATGAGTGCTGAGTAATTTGGTGTTCTTGCAGGTTGTAGTTTTTACAATCAGATATAAACCAAGTGAAGATGAAGATGAAGTTTGAATAATTGCAAAGATGTCTAGCTTTGCTACTGTTGTTGTTTCTCAATTTACATATGTGTTTTTTCCATTTTAGTCTGAAACAAAAAATGGATTGGCTACATATTTCTCTTGACATTGATAAGGATGGAAAACTTTGAAACTTGTTTTTGGATGATCGATGTTGTGTCATGTGTGTGTTTTGGCCATTTTTGCATATAAGATGTTGATTATTTAGGGGGACAAACATGAGGTGAAGATAGCGGGGCCGGCAAAATAAAATAATATGGTCATGATTCCTACACCCATAAACACAGTTCCACTGCTCATATCTTCACCACTTATTAACTATTTTTTCACTTTTCAACATTTTCTTTACAAATTTAGTGCAATCCCATAGTCAGAAATAGGAAAACTCAAATTATGTAGCTGAGTATTAATGACAGAAGCTCACTGGAGGAAGATGTGATGTTTATAAAACATCTGATTTTATTTTAATTTTTAAAAAGGAACAAATAAAAAGTTTACAACAATTACTGTACGTTTGTCTTGTCAAGACCCTATATTACCTGTCTTTGATGTTTTGCTATTGAAATTTTTTCTTATTTTGTACTGCCACGCAACATGCTCCTTAAGTAATTTGCAAGACTCGATATAATAATGTTAAAGGAAGTATTGGTTAAGTTCTTATTTGTTAAATGTAGAACCCATTGATTTTTGAAGATTACCTTAACTAATTAAAAGAAAAATTGGTGTTTAAAGATTACATTACTGGCTTGACATTTTTTATTATTGCATCTTTTCTACAGTTGAAAATGCCTCTTTTGACATACTAGTTTAATGTTACATAAATACATAGATCACTCTGATATGGACAAAAAGAAAATTGAAAATCCAATGTAATCTAAGTGTAGTATCGTTGGTATAGGCCATTTGGAAACATATTTCATTTGTGTCCATTCTAAAATTATACCATTTTGTCTTTTGAGGCAAATTAGGGGTTATCTATGTCTCACATATTCCTATATAGATATATAACTCTTCAACTGTTAGACTCTTGGCAAGCATTGAACTTAATGTAAGCATAGCGACGATTACTAGCCTTAGTCCCAATTTAAATTGTATCACCTACATGGATCTGTTGCTTCAATTGTATTATATTCTTATCTAAGACCTTATAGTGATGTGTGAGGTAAAAATGCTATTAGAATTTGAAATTGTAAACTAAAAAGACAGTTTATTTACTATTAGGAGCTTTGCTTAGGAAGTACTTGTTGTGAAATGATTGCTATTGTACAATAAATTATTAAATAAAAGCATATTTTTTTCCATGAAATTCCAAAAATGTTTGTAGTAAATATAGAGAAGGGTAAATTTTCAGATCAAGGTTCTCATATGTTGGAATTGTCGTGAACTCACAGTTTGTGAGGTTAAGTTTATCACAGTAATTGTGATATGTTATCTTTTAGAAGAATCTCAAACCATGCAACTTAATACTAAGGGAATACCTAGGGTGCCGAGGTAGGTGTGCTTTTTCAAGTGGTTAGCTGCTAGCGGAGTAATTTTTACGATAGAGAATCTTAAGAAATGAATTATTGTCTGCTTAAGCTGGTGTGTCCTTTTTAAGGAAGCTGGTGAGGACGTGGATCATATTCTGATACATTGCAAGTTAGCCCAAAGGTTATGGGGGATATCTCTGGATGGTTCGGCGTTTCTTGGGTAATGCCAAGATTAGTGAAGAAATTGATGTGCGCTTGGAATAGCAGAGCTAGGTGAAGAGGGCAGCACTTGGAATGCTATTCCTCTTGCTTTAATGTGGTTATTTGGAAAGCGAGAGATAGGAAAGCTTTTGAAGAGGTGGAGTCTCTAATACCTTATATTCTTTTGGTGCAACCATGTAGTTCCTATTTGTATAGAGGATTGAGTGTCTTTTGGAGAGAATCATTTTTTGTAAGTTCTTCCTTTTTTGGTATACCTCTGGTATACAGCCAAGGTGACCTTGTTTTTTTTATCAATGAAACCTTATACTTGATCAAGAAAAGAAACTAAGGGAAGTGCGTATGCATCGTTCCAAGTTCACGGAATTGAGTTTTTTTTTGTGTATGTGTGTATTTTCATATATATGGCTTTTAACTCAATCACTTAAAAGCAATGAATTATGTAAGCAAGTCTATCCATATATCATCGAGAAAATCAGGTCATATGGAATAAAAAGTGCTATTCATGAAGCATCTAGAGTTTGAATGTGCTTGCAGAAAATCCAATTTACTTTTTTCCTTGACTAATAAGACTAAAAGTGGTTAGGGTACAAACTTGTTGCACAAGGTTTAATTTTTAAAATTTTAGATCTATGATATTGTTGATATGGTCTATAGTAATAACAAAGGCGGTGGTTTTTCTACCTTGTTTTATAAGCCTAGAGGAGTAACGGATAATTGCAGTGACTTTCCATAGTGGCTGTAAACGAAACATATAGACAAGAATATGAACATTTAAAAAAAAAATTGGAAATGTGAATGCTATGTGGCTCGATGGCGGTCATCATGATGTTTTTCAACTCCCTTCATTTGTTAGACATATTAAAGTTAGTCATCCTGTTGAATGCTAATAAAAGACTAACGCGGTTTGATATATTGTGTCTTATTTTATAATTTCTCTACGGATAGTTGCAATCAGGGAAAATTAGAATTATTCTTCTTGTATGCGAACCTTATGTTGATCTTCCCAATGGTTGTCATTTTCATTAGTTGCCTACCGCCTGAGATTCGTTTGACAGTAAATTGGAAATGTATTTCTTGCATTCTCTCCATTTTCTCTTTACTAAGTAACAGGGTTTCCCACAAAAGTAGGCAAGCTGTACATACCGGGTGATAACAGTGCACTCAAAGAACTCCATTTACCTTTTAGGATATTAGAGAAAAAATTTTGACTTATTTTCGAAACAGTACCAACAGTTTCAAAAAATCCAATGAGTATGATCATGTTAGCTACTGGTTCAGTTTTGCACCCGAGAATGAATACAAAAAATTCATCAGCTTTTGCTATAGTTGTCACGCCCCGCCTTGGGGGGTATGACTGGCACTTGGTGCCCTAGTAGGACCTGGACTGCTAACTGGTGAGCCTAAGCACATCTGGTGCCTGGCTGCCCGGCTTAACAGTGCCTGGTAGAGCGCAATTATTGCTTGGTGAACTTTAAGCACATCGGGTGCACAGCTGGCTCTATTCCCGATTTAAGGCAAAGGGGCACTATAGCGAGGCACGTAAGCCACGACCTCAGCCACATCTGAGCCTATAGCCTCCGATACACGAATAACAGTGACAGGCCATCTAAATCTTAATAGGTAAACAGCGAAAAGCTACGTGGCCAAACCACCACTATTAACAAACTATGATCTCACCACACGACCAACAGCGGCCACGGGGAGATAAATAAATACAAGCTGCAAGCCTACATGAGTAATGATAGAAATGATCGGAATGGGGCCAGACCTACCCATCTTATACATCGAAAAGAAAGAGCTACTGCTCTAGGATCGGACCTGGGATGACGGGAGGCGACAACTCAACAGTGGCTGGAATCACGAGGGGATCACCTCCTCGTCGCAATTACTGCGAGCAAAGTAATACGGCGCCGGCTAGCGTCGATGCCGTGTGCGAGTATGCAAGCATTTGAAATAACATAACTAAAAAGAGGCGAAGCGGGACGGCCATAAGCCAGCAGTACGCCCATGGCGGGAGATAAGCTGGAATAAAGGCGAAATGAGCAAGGATCATGCTTTACCATGCTGATAAGGCGGAGGGCGTTTTACATGCGACTGACTTTCTTTGTCACAGTAACTAATATATAACACATAGATAGATATACAAGTATGGCAGGCGATACCAACCCATGGGATGGCACCAAACAGCAGGACAATCTAAATACCACTGCCGGGTCAAAACTACCATAAAAATAAATACTCCACTCATCTGCTCACTTTGGAGCTCCCTCTATAAAACCTGGGTCTTGACTCGGGCCTGGCTCCGTATAAATATAGTGTCTGAGTCCAGGAGGACACTTGTATGGCTTGATAACAGAGATAGAATTAGATCCCTAGGACCACCAAACTTCAGCAGGGCTACACGGCTTGGGGTCTACGCTTTGAACAAGCGAGATATGCAGACAGTGAGATAGGGTCGGTTTCCTGGCCTAAAACTCAACGAAGTATCTGAAATCGGATGCACATGTGCGATCGGAGGCTGTATGGGAAAAGCATTCCGTCTTCGTCCAAGTGGGGACGGCATGCCCTCCCTTGGAGTGACGGAAACCCACCGCTCAGTGGGCGACACAGTAACCAACCGGGCGGCGAGGACGCTCGGTAAAAAGCCTCCCGCTGCAAACAAGTCTCAGCAAACAATTAGCATATAAATAACTTAAGCATGTATAGCGAAAAAGATTATACAGAGGCGATTTCTTATTCGATCTCTTTTCACGGCACTAAGTTGATCAACTGCGGCTATGCGATTACGAAATCTTTATTTAGCTGTTGGCTAATGCATGGCCAATATCTCGTCTATCTATTGAATGTACTTTACTAGCTTATATTCGAAAATCTGTTTTTTTTATTCTATTTATGCTTGCTAATCATACAAATAGTTTATTACGAATCTGGAATGCTAACTTGCTCTTTGGCGCATGCTTTCTATCTTTGATTTGAAATACGATACGGCAACGCAAACACGTATGTACTAGACTTACTCAATTCTCGACATTCAACTCACAGAGAGTTTCAAATACGAGGTTTACTATGATTCATAACACTAAAACTTACTAAGCTTTGCTTAGAAGAACAACTTCCACGTACCTTAACCTCGAGTTATCAGAGTGTCGGACGGAGGCTCGGTCGAGTATTCCCAGTAAATCTCCCAAGCTTTGCATTCATAAACACGTCAATTAGTACTAAATACAGCAACATTCCGAAGGACGGCGTCACTTTTCGATATAATTGTAGCTTAAACTTAGGCTTATCGAAGCGGCGAAAACTACTATTTTCGAAGTCCGGAAGATATTCACTTCACGGTTAGGAGCACATAGAAATTTTGGAGAAATTCTACTTACTTTGGTTCGGTAGCGCTCCTTGATTAGCGTAGTATTTGCGAAACAAAAGAAAGCCGTAGAAATGCTCCCTTTCTTGCTAAATACCTCGGTACTTTGAGGTTAATTTGAGTTTTAGACTTAGTTACAGCTAATCGAACGATTATTTAAAATTTTCCTCGTCTTCCTCTCTCTGCGATTTCTTTGAAATTTCAGTAAATTAACATTAATTAAAGGAAGCTTGATAGTTAAAAGGAAGTTATTTATTAATTAAAGGAAAATTAACATTATTTAAAGGGAATATTAATTAAAGGAAATTATTAATTAAGGAAATGATTAATTAGGAATTATCATCACAAGCAGGAGCTTTATATACTTGGACCTTTATAAATCGCATTTTTACCTTGTGGCCTTGTAGGCAGCGCTTGTCAGACCTTTTTTTCGGACCTTTTTCTAGCATGTATGGCTTGAATATTCTTAACCAACACGCGAATAGGCCACCTATGATAGGAATTTACGGGGTATAACATTCTCCCCCCCAAGAACATTCGTCTCGAATGAGATACATTATCTGAGGACTTCTCAACACTCGACTTATTACTTAGAAAAATTTTGGCGAGTTTCCCACCATGAAGCCATGGACTATCCAAAACACGAAACGAGAGAAAAGTCAATACGGGTACTCCGCACGATACTAGAGAATTCATTTGATAACTAAACATCGATCTTTCATTATATACATACGACCGTATAGTACTTCGTAAGTAATTATACGGACATGCAATCGCTGATTGGGTCTGGAGCAAAGTGAGGATATCTAGCCTTCATATCTTCTTGACCTGTGTTTCCTCTCGGTTCTGTTACGCCGCCCAATACTTTGACGAGCCTTGGCTATCTTTGGTTCTCGATCTGCGAATCTGTCACGTCTGGGATAGGCTCTTGGAACATAGCCGTAGGCCGGCTCTTACGCCCAACTTGGATATCCTGGTGGGCACTGCGAGGTCTCACTAGCATTTCCTCAAACATGGATACATGGAGAGGCTGGATGAGCAGATTCTAATTCGGCGGCAAGTTCAACTCATCGCCCCTTGGCCTATTCTTCTGCTTGAATCTGATATGGCCTAGAAAAATCTTGGTGAGCTTACCTTTCTTCTTGGGAATCTCATCACCCTTTCATCGGAGGACCTTCGAAATACCCGATCCATTCACGGCCGAACTCCGAGGTTCTTGCGCCAGATACGATCTTTGTTGTGCGGGGGTGAAGAAGAATATCAGACGCAATGTACCTCGTTCATAGTCTGTTGGCGGAGAGCTGAAAGCATTGGGAACACGTAAGCGGTCTCTATTGTGGCCTTTCATTATACGTACCTGGAATCCACAGGCGCTTTCCACCAAATATTAATATTTAAAAATTTGAACTAGGTCGGGATCTTCATATTGTCGTTCTCTTACCTCCCAACCCAGGACGGCACGGCGGTGTTACGAACTACGCGCTCCGTTGCCGCCCAAATCTACATTACACGAACGGCTAAATTATCAATAGGTGTTTCACTGACCGACTCCCGTTGCTCGGGTTACAAATACGCCAAACTCTAATAAATTCATAAATATTTGCGTTTCTTTGTAATTTACTTGCCTCTTGATCTGACATATTCGCACTTGGAGAGCTGTATATAATTGACGGTAAATGCGAAACTGTCTTGCTTGAAGAGGCCAGGCAAGTAGTTCTGGGAATGTATTTAGGCTTATACGGCCTTCGGCCCGTCTCTTAAACTCGCATTTGCTTAGATAACTTGAGAGCAGCCCGTCACAACGCACCTTGTTCTTTATCGATCGAGAGGATCACGATGTTGATCATGGCTTCCCTGACCAGTGCATTCTTTGCTTAACCTTAAATAGCGAATAATAGGGCTTAATGGAACATAACGGCTAACGCCAACGCAGTCGGAACTTGTCAATCTCACGGATCTTGCGGGGGAGTCTACCGATCTCTTGGTTTTAGTAAACAACGTATTTAGCTGATCTTGCACCAATTTCTTCACGCCTTGTGCGTATCAACTAGTTTATACGCTGTTTTGGGAAATTATCGGTCTTATGAGCTATTACGCAGGCGGCCTTCTACTTGGCTTTACGTTTTTATCTTTACGAGGCAGGTTGAAGTACTGGTTTGTCATAGCTAACGTGTGGACCACTCTCTTTAGGGTACCCGCGGGTGTGTGGGATGGCGGGTGACTTGCGGGGGTGTTCCGCATAATAAAAAGCTGCTAGGATTGACTAAAAGTAGGCTACTTACATAAGGCGGGAAAACAATGTACGACCGCAACATGCGGAACAATTAAATTGCTAATCTACGAAGTATGCTATTAGGTCTCTAATTACGGTCTAGTACATGCCTTAATGTTAGCGATCTTTAGGGATGCTTCTCTTGCTAATACGAGCAGTTGATCGTTAGACCGCCTAGCTATGCCACTTATTATCTAACCCGTCTGATTGGTATTAACTCACGAGTAGCTTAAAGCCTAGATCGCGACGAGAAACGTATAGTGTTAACAAATAGCGAGGGCGGGCGAGGTTTTACATGAAGCCGCATTCGTAGGTCACATAACTGCCCAGCCACCTTCTCCTTTCCCTTTTAACTTCTCTTTTTTTTTTTTTTGGCAAGGGGTCACGGTCTGTCTTGTATATGCTTTCGCACCAGCCAGTGTCTGTGTGATTGTAACCCACCCATAAGCCTTCTTGCGGCGTATACATTATGTGTATCGGCCAACTACGTACGATACATGCGATTACGTAGTGACCGTCTACGACATGCTTTGCGGGGTTATCTGTACATGATAGACTTACGGTCTGTTTAAGCCCATCTCTGCCACCTGCTTTATCATTTCATTGTATTGTCGCGTTGCGGAAGTAACAAACATATAAACTTTAGTTATGAGTGTTGCTATTTGAAATTAGCCACTCTTTACAAGTAATGGGGTCAACATTGAATCTTTGCGGCCCTATAGAAGTTACATTGAGAGCTAGCATTGTCTGGCTGGGCCTTATCTACAGAGCCATCTTGCCAGATTAGAGTCTCGTCTTAGGTGGTTTGCTTGACCTCCATGCTTCTGGACATGCTTTGCGGCATTAAACCATGATTTCTTGTCTATAAGCATTGGTCTAGAGGCTTAGTCAGCAATACATGATACTCTACATTAATCTGAGGTAATTCTAATTTCCCATAATCTGGTATTCACCTTCAGCACATCTTGCTTTAAGGCGAGCTCTGGGATTGAAATTGCACATACATTGCTAATAGGGATTCTTGATTAGTCTCAAGTTCGCAGGCTGCTTACGGCTGCGGAGTCGAGGCATATCTGGAAATTCACGTGACCTTTCTACGTTCGATGTTACAATGAATCATATACATTATCTTGCGGAGTGTGTCTTGTTATTCTTGCTCGGCGTGTCCCAGCGGACTTGGCCTTTTCGGCTTCCCGAAGCGACTATTACTAGGCGTTCATCCTTAATGGTCTTTCCCATCCCATTTTTGGGTAAGCTAGCGGTCTTACTTTCTTTACATCCTTTAACACTTACTGGAATTAATCGATCTACCTTCAACATCTTGCTTGTTTTGGGGCGGCCTCACCTCAATTCTTATGCCCGGCTTTCTCATCTTGGAATCGAGTCCAAAAGGTAGGGCCTTTTCTTATTGCAACGAATAAAGACATATAAGCGTACCCACGCTTTGAAAAGATAGATTTGGGAATCCTGCGTTTCCACTCTCTTTCTCATACTAAATCGATGATCGATATTATCTTATATCTTAATTAGATCTTATATATCTAATAAATAAATTAGGCTAAGTAGGTACGTTATACTTCCCACAGCTGCTGATACGGCGTTATCAGCATTATCTTTTCGGAAATAGTCTGCGGAGTAAGGTATCTTGGAGGCCCTCACGGTACCTCCTTATAACAGCTGTAATAGAGTATTGTTGATGATTTCTGTGCTCCCCGCCCAGCAGAAGAATGAGTAAGTTTTAGGGACTACGACCATCTTGTCTCTTAGCCTACATGGCACGGCGGGCGAGAAAGAGGTAACCCGTCACCATCATGCCTCGCGACCTCACCTTTATAGTATGTGGTGCACAACACATCCATAGACAAGACTTCTGCCAACACATTGAGACTCCTGGGGTTTGACACTTTCGATGCGAGTTTGTCACGCCCGCCTTGGGGTATGGCGCGCTTGGTGCCACTAGTAGGACACAGACCTTAGCCCCAGTGAGCTAGCTTGTCCCCGGTGCACAGCTGGCTATTCGATTTACGGAAACAAAGGGCTATATAAAGAAGTGCAACCACGGCCCTCGCCCATCGGGCTATGGCCTCAGGTTTTTTGAATAATTTGACGGAACATCTGGAAATCTTAATAGGTAAACAAGCGAAAAGCTACGTGGCCGTGAGAGTCACCTATTAACTGGAAACTATGGTCTCACCGACCAACAGCGACCACGGGAGATAAATAAACAATCGCAAGCCTCATGAGTAATGATAGAAATGATCGGACGAGACCCAGACCTACCCACATCTGTACATCGAAAGAAAAAGAGCTACACCTGCGGGGATCGGACTCAGGATGACGGCGACAACTCAACGGCGGGCGGAATCACGAGGATCCTCGCAAATTATGAGTACTGCCGGAAGGCCCAGTAATGCGGCGCCACGAAGGCTAGGCGTCGTGCGTACAGTCTTGAGTATGACCATATTTGAAATAACATAGCCCAAAAAGAAGCTGAAATAGGGCCGGCATAACTAAACGAGTGCGTATGGCGGGAGATAGCGGTGTGATAAACAGGATCATGCTTTACATGCTTGATAAGGCGGAGCGTACTGTCGCCGCGACGGCTTTGTTGTCCCAGTAGCTAATATATAACATAGATAGATATATCTGAAGTATGGCAAAGAGCGATACCAGCCCCGTCAATGGCGGATGGCACAAGCAAACGAGCCGATCTAAATACTACCAGAATTGGCTTGCAAAAATAAGTCACTCATCATGCTGCTCGCCCCGGAGCTCTCTCTGAAGCCCCACAGGTCTTCGGCTCGGGCACTGGCCTCAGGTATAAATAGCAGTGTCTGGTCAGGAGGACACAGTATGTAGGCTGATGCGAGATAGGGTGCGGATCCCCAGGACACAAACTGTGGGGCTACTGGCTTAGAATTTTGAATAGCGCGAATGTACGACCGTAACGGATAAGTGCAGTTTCCACAGGCACAAAACTCAAGGGGTTATCTGGCTTGGGAGGCTGCTGTAATGCGTCAGGCTAGCATGGGGGAAAGCCGTCCCGTCTTCGTCAGTGGGGACGGCATGTTGCAGCTCCTTGGAGTGACGAAGCCACTGAGTGGGCGACACGGTCTGCACGGCAGGGCGCGAGGGCCAGTGATAAGGGGCGCCGCGCCTGGCGAGTCTCGGCAAGCGAATTGTGGCATATAAATAGCAAGCATGTATAAGCGAAAAGATTATGGAAGCGATTTCTTATTCGATCTCTTTCTGTACTAAAATTTGATCCTTTCGGCTATGCGATTCGAAATCTTTATTTAGCATTGGCTTTAATCCGCGCCAATATCTAGATCTATCTAGCAGGTATCTCTTTCTTAGCTTATATTACGAAAATGCGTTTATTTTTGTTACATAACATGCTTCTTAATCATACGATAAGCTATTACGAATGCGGAATGCTAACTCGCCACTTGGCGCATGCTTTTCTATCTTTCGGTTTGAAATACGATACGGCAACGCAAACTGTATGGTACTAGACTTACTCAATTCTCGACATTCGGCTTTCAGGAGTTTCAAATACGGGAGTTTCTATGATTCATAACACTAAAACTTACTAACTACTTGGAAACGACTTCACATTACCCAACCTCGAGTTATCATTGTCGGACGAGGCTCGTCAGTATTCATTCAAATCTCCCAAGCTGCATTCATAAGCACGTCGGTGGTACTAAATACAACACTATTCCGAAGGACGGCGTCACTTTAAAATTATAATTATAGCCTAAACTTAGGCTTATCGAAAAGCAGTAAGAAAGCTGCTATTTTTCGGGAAGTCAGAAGGGAGAAGTATTCACTTCACGGTTAGGAGCACATAGACACTAATTTGGAGAAATTCTACTTACTTTGGTTCGGTAAGCTCGACGATTCGCGTAGTATTTCGAAACAAAAGCGAGTAGAAATGCTCCACTGGCGCTAATACAATTACCTGAGGTTAATTAGAGTTTAGACTTCGTTTGTGTCGAGCGATTGAGCCCCCCAAAATTTTCCTCGTCTTCCTCTCTCTGCGATTTCTTTGAAATTTCCAATGGAAATTAACATTAATTAAAGGAAACAGTAGTTAAAAGGAAGTTATTTATTAATTAAAGGAAAACAACATTATTTAAAGGGAATATTAATTAAAAGAATTATTAATTAAAGGAAATGATTAATTAAAGGGAATTATCATCCTGTGAAACTTTATATACTTGGCAGCCTAGACAATTTTACCTTGACGCGCCCAGAGCTTACAGCGCTTATCAGATTTTTTTTCGGGCCTTTTTTTTTTCGGGCCTTTTTCTAGCATGTATGGCTTTCAAATATTCTTAACCAACACGCGAATAGGCCACCTATGTACCGGGAATTTACGGGGTATAACAATAGTGCTTGATTATCTTATTCACATTCTTTTTGTTTGCACCTCAAGAGTTTAGTCCATTGCATTGATCGTGCTAGATCATTACAATGAACTAAAACACCGTTGCAAATAGTGGGTCTCCATTTTTCTCCTTCAATAGGTAATACGCATAGTGTGTTATCTAGATATAGTGAAGGAGATTTCGAATGTTATGTGTGTAAGAATTGTTACTGGTAAGCACAAGCTCATTAGGTGTAGAAGTTAGATTTTGTATTCTAAACGCTTGAGCATAAAAAGGTATGACGCTATACATATGGCTTGTCATTTGCATGATTGCCATGGGATTTAGAAGGCAAATCTACATTTAATACAACTTAAGAAGGCTAAGGTAAACTCAAGCCTATCAGGCTTCTTATAGTCTAGGTGAGTTCAAATATGGTCAAGATGTATGGTGTTTGAACTTTTGACTTATGGATAATTCAAATTGGATACACCAATTTGAGTTCTAAAGGGGTGAGTAGTAGTGTTTTCGGAATAGGCATAGAATGAATAATGAATGGAAGTGTACCAATGGAGTCATTTCCATTCAATGAGGAATATGCGCACATATGTGCTATCTAGTTGGTTTGGAGACTGAGATGCTGTCTAGTCTCTCCTTTTTATCTTTTTTCTTTGAGGGAGGGATGTTATGGTGTGGGGCGGGAAAGGAAGACTAATTATTGGAGGGTCGGTGACCTCTGCTATAAAGTTGTGTAACATTTCTATAGGGAAATAAAAATTTGAAACCTATGTTTGACATTTGTGATCTTTGATCCCTTGGTAGTTAAATTGGAATAACTACTGTCAATGTTGATCTCAAAAAGGGAATTATTATTTCTTCAGCGAGATAAGTGGGAACTCATTCACTGCATTCGACGAGTATTCATGGTTAGTCTAAAAATACTGAACACATTAAGCAACACAATGATCAGCTTATGGTAATCTAATAAAATGAATTCAATATACCGTAAACTAGTTAGGATGACGTAACTAGGAAAGTATTGCCAATTCAGTTTCATAAGATACTTAAACTAAATACTACAACACTCTCATTTATAGATACAATAATTAACATTAATTAGACTCTGACGAGTAGGCATGGTTGGGCTAAAGCGTATTGAACACATTACTGCCACAACAATTAGCATTGGATAAGCTAATAAATAAATTTAATATACAACAAATTAGTTAGGATGACATAACTAAGAAAGTATTAAGCATTCAATTTCATAATTTATATATACTAAAATATTGTGGTAACTCATAAAACTGATTCTCAATATAGATAAATTATTTATACAGTAGCAAATATTCTTTGTAAACAAGAGATATTGAAATTTACCTATCTCGAACGCATAAGAGTTAAAATTTTTATCTTATGATTATACATGTCATTCTGTAGGGTTCTTGTACTATATTAACTCTTGGGGGAAGATATATTATATATGAAGATGGTCAGGTGCAGCAGCATGGACCACTTATGATATCCATTAGTGGTTCAAATTGTGTTGTTATTGGAGGTCAAGCTTTTGGTCATCTGGTTGTAGCGGGGCGTGTCCAAGTTCTTACCGTTTACTTCTTTGATGTCAAATTACTACTTTTTTTCCTAACGAAAATCTTTTGATGCTGGTTCTATGTCACCTAAATAAGTAAAAGTAGTAATGAAGCATTTATTGAGGCCTCATTATTATGTTTAAATAGAATTGTTTATGTTCTAATCTTCTCCAGGTTAATGTAGATTAAAAGGTCCATTTGATCGAGTAGTTTCAATTAATCTTTTTCCGAGTTCTATTTAATCATTATTATCATGAGTGATGAGTAATTTGGTGTCCTTGCAGGTTGTGGTTTGTATAATTCAGATATAAACCAAGTGAAGATAAAGAATTGCAAGGACGTGTAGTTTTGCTACTGTTGTTGTTTCTCGATCAACATCTGTGTTTTTTCTATTTTACTTTGAAACAAAAAATGGATTGGCTACATGTTTCTCGTGACATTGAAGAGGATAGTGCAACTGAAAAGCTTGATGTTATAATTTATGGAAAACCTTAAAACTTGTTTTGTAGGGGTGTATGTGTGTTTTGGGCATGTATGGATTCGGAAGATAGAAATAATATGACAGCTAAAAATAAAGACCAAAATTAAGGAAGTTTGGGCAATTGTGCCAATTTTGCATGTAAGAGTTGATTATTCAAACATCAGTTGACTTAGGATATTGGAAAGAGGATTAGTTCAATCGACAAATATTGTATTAAGAAGAGAGAGAAAGTGGTGGGTGGGGTCAAATTAGCTGGTAAATAAAAATAATAAAATTTCTGGTTTGATTGCTACAGCCGGGTTTTGAGAATAGATTGCTGCTCTATCATTTCTTGTATCAATCCTTTTTGGGATGACGACCCGCTTTCCAACTTCAACTCTTCCCTCCACTCATCTCTCTAAATTCGCACCACCTGTCTGTAAACCCGCTCAATTCACCTTCCCAAAAACGAACCCACGTCCAATTGGGTCTCTCACATCTGCAGTTTCCCTTGTTTCTCACCCAATTCTATCTGAAAATGGCAAACCATTCCCAGCTGAGGTTTCCAGGACAATTCTGGAATTATCTTCAGTTGGCACTTTATCCACCCCCACCCAAGATGGTTGGCCTTTAGGCATTGGTGTCCGCTTCGCTGTTGACCCTCACGGCACTCCTGTCCTCTTTCTCAATCACTCCACTTCCAAATTCGCTGTCAATTGCAAGTCTAGCTTCCTTGTTCAGGTCTTCTCTCTCTCTCTCTCTCTTTTTAAAATTTTCTGCATATGTGTGTTAGAAAGTTTCAACTTTATTTTTTGATGAAAGGAAAATTTTGAACTTATCAGTTAGAGCAATATGGGTTGCGGACTCCCCAGTGCACGATACAGGGGACGCTAGAGAAACCACAAGATACAATAGCTTTGAAGGTGAGATAAGGATTATCCAATTTACACCTATTCTCTCTCCCCTTTATGCTGGGATTCATATGCTCAAGCTGATAGTGACCCAATTTACAATGATTGTCGGGTTTCTTTCCACCAAGGTTAAATCCAACTGGAACTGGTACCTCTCAAATTAAATAGGATGTCATATTGTCCTTTTGTTACAAAGAGGGAGCGATAAGCACACAGTAGAGTTTTATGCTGCTGATTTTGAAGGACATGGGAATTTGTCTATGCTGCCTTAGATTTGATGAAATGTAGGATTTTAGCTAGTGAATAGATTAATAATCTACTGATTTTTTCTATAAGCTGTTCAAAGAGGGTATGTCCTATTCATTCTTGTTAGGAGGGCGACCGTTCTCTTCTTCAATGCTTTGCTAGTGGAGAAAAAAGTGATGTCATTAGAAAGAAATAAACACACAATAACATATTCATGAGATGATCTAATACATTTATCTCCGAGCGTTGTATTCACTATTTTTTAACAAATTGTGTGCTAGTAATCATGCGTGACTGGTGCACTTCTTTTTTGTCCAATTTCAACAATGTCATGTGTTACAAGCTGGCGCTTCACTAGTGATGAATTTTATCAAGTTTTGTTGTTTGATGATAATCTGAACTCTCCATTGATGACACTAAAGATTCTTGTTTTAGAAGCTTCATTCAGTTTGGGAAAAAAGATTTGGGCATGAAGTAGATGAGGATCGCTTATTTTTGCTTTCTGTGGAACGGGTACTGCAAATTGAAGATTTTGCAGAGGTTTGTTAGTCTATTTCCAATGAAGAATGGTTTATTTCATTGATCTCCGTTGGACCAATTATAGCTTTGTTTCGCCTTCTTTGGTAAAGATTGCTTTACCTTATTTAATCTCCATATTAAAGCCAAGTTTCGTTAGTGTATGTTAAAAGGCTCATCTTTTTCTAATAAACTTACTTATCATTTGAACAGAACAAGTTAGTTTAAGTCAATTATCTAAGAACATCTATTTAAATATGAGGAAAAAAAAATTACATTATCCATACCAAGCAGCTATTCAAGTTTATTCTTTTCCCTGAATAGTAGTTCATGCTTATTACTGATTGCGGCTGCATTATTGATAATCATACGAGATATATACTCCTTTCAGGATGGAGTTTGGGTCACTTCATCAGAGTACAAGTCGGCAAACCCTGATCCTCTTCGAGACTTTGCAGAAAGAATGATTGACGAGATAAATACTAACAATAGGGAAGACATCTTACGGTTTTGCAACATCTATGTAGATTTGGATTTCCAGGTTTGTATTGAACATAACATTATGACTTTCTCTAACTCTCAATTTATTTTTTCATTTTTCACTTTTTTTCCATCTTTTAGTACAATAGGTCTAGGTGAAATTTCTGCCTCGAGTAGTGTCCAGGGTAAAGGTAGTGCAGTGCGGGATTTGTAGCACACACAGGTCATGAGTTCGAGCCTTGCTGTAAACCAAGTCTGGTATTTAAATTGAGAAGGGTAGAGGGACAACCCATTATCCACCAAAATTTGAGATTGGAAACAACAAATTTCTCGGTTCTAGAAAAAAGGAGTTGAAAATTTGAGTTGTTCAATGTTTGTTCGAAATACCCGCAACCATACTTTTGACTATTTTTGTTAAAAGAAGAACAAATTGTAGGACAAAATTTTGTTAAATCGAGTAGAAAGATATTTATCATTGTCCTTAAAAAGGTAGACAATTATTTGGAATAAGTGAGAAAGTAAAGTAGGACAACATTTTTGGGACAGTGGAATGTTAATAAATCCATGGTCCAGAAAATAATGTTGGGAACGCGGCATGTAGACTGTCACTAAATTGTAGATTATAACTAAAGATAAATAAAGATAAGAGTTTCAAGAGTCATATACGAAGAACTTCTAGTAAACCTAATCATTGGTCAGTGGCATCATGATGCGCCCTGGGTTCACATTAGCAGTTGATAATGTGCCTTTTCACCTGGCTCAAGAGTATATGTTTGATCATTGTATCACTCTCTTTTCTAGTTTGATAGGTGCGATATGGTCATTTTGTCCATGTTCGATTTTGACCAAATAAAAGCTCTCTAAGTTTGTAATAGTAGATTTTCATGCAATGTTATCCATTACCTAGTAGTCTGTTAGAATGCTTAATTGTTTATATATTTGATATGTGCTTCGTGTCGACCCGGGAGTGAGGTTGAGATGGTTCGGGCATGTGAAGAGGAGGTGTGCCGATGCACCAATAAGGAGGTGTGAGAGTTTGGCTAGATACGCTGAAAAAGAACCGGAGCGAGGTGATTAGATAGGATATGACACAACTGCAGCTTTTTGAAGACATGATCTTATGTAGGAATATGTGGAGGTCGATGAATAGGATAGGAGGTTAATAGATAGCCGAATGTTGTTGCCCTTTACATGGGAGAGGCAGGGGGCTACCCCCATCTCCTCGCAGCCTTAACAGTAGTAGTTTTTAGTAATCGCGTAGTCTTTTCATTCTTCAATGTGTTTACTATGTGTTGATTCATTTGTTTTGTATCTTGATATTTTGTGGTCATATTTTTCTTGAAATCCTACATCAAATATATACTCTTTTGAGCCGAGGGTCTATCATAAACAACCTCTCTACCCTGCACAGATAGAGGTACCGTTTGCATACATCTTACCCTCTCCAGACCCCACTGAGTATGTTGTTGTTGCTTTTTTGCTCCGGATCTAGGAATGCAATGTTTTCCTAGTCTCTTGTGTACTTTCAAGTAGCATATTGCGACTTTGAACTGATTTCTCTTCACCCTTATTTTGGCAACTTCTTTCATGTTCTTTTCTGTGGTTGCACTTGCTGCAGGTTTGCGATGCGAAGATGCTTTGGGTAGATAGATTAGGTTTTGATGTGCGCTTCAGATCTCCTCTAAATGATGTATTTGAAGCTCGTATCCCTTTTCCCAGAGAAGTTACAGATGAGAAGGGTGCAAAATCATCTTTCAACTGTATGTCTCAACTTGCATGGGAAGTAGAAAAGAATTTCCATGCTGCAGAGTTTGAAAAGGTGAAACAACTGAAAAAGATGGAGCACAGAAGAGGACTCTGAATCAAATTGGAATGTTGTGCAGTTTTATAATGCAATTATGAGTTGTAATATGTTGAGAGAGCATTCTTTTTCTTGAACTGGACTGATCAAAGTTATTTTTTATTAGGATAGATAGTGTGAGAGCATTTCCTTTGATCCCACGGCTGGCTGTCTAATGTGTTACCCTTTTAGAAGAGTATTTTCTTATGTGGTTTGTACTTTCCGCTATCATATTTGTACTCGGTGACTTTCTCTCAACAACAAAAAAGGTTTGTCAATGTTGGGATCTTGTCTAATTTTTAATTTTACTTTTCTAACATTAATCCAAATAGAAGTAGCCCAACTACTCATTCCAATTTTAATTGGAACACCTTTCCTAAAATTCCGCCATATTGGACCAGAATAAAGATTAATTATTGTTTCATATTTACGTGTTCGTGAATGATAATAGTAAGAGTCCTAACTTCATTATTCTTAAGTCATTCAGACAAAAAGGACATCGATCACTTGAGATTTTAGAGACTTTTTATTATTCTTTTAAAAATTGTTAGATTAATAATCTTAGTGGTAGAGAACGAGAAGAATGAATGAATATACAAGTAATACGAAATAATATATATATACATATTGTTGTCGGCATAGTCTACCTTCAACTTTATGTTTGTATAGCTTTAAAGCCCGATTTATTAGAAAAGTAAACATTTCCACACTTGCAATTTTTTTGTGATCGCCGTTAAATTTGGTTATAAACGACCAAAATGTAAAGAAGAGGCCGGTAGTTGAAATAGTTTTAATCCCGGTAAAGTCTTCTTCTCAAAATAGATTTGCATTAATTAAATATTGGTACATGTATCCCCACAATATATAGCATAACAACAAGAAACCTAAATGCAAGGTAAACATTCGAATAACAATAGATCGGAGGAGATTGTTTAGATAAAGAATTGGGGGTTAGCAGATCCACATCCACAGTGGCCATTAATGTCAATTTAGTTTGCCTAATTGCCTTTAATTACGCCAGAATCCTCGCCCTCCCCCTGCTGCTCTTCTTTTCTTATACTACTAATCTTTTAATATAATAATAATACATAGCTTGACTCTCTTTTTATTGGTTGCCTGCCCAAAAGTTTAAAGACTTCTCTTTGAAAAAAAAAAAAGGTCAAAAATTAATGGCTACTTAAAATTTACTGATCTACTTTATTAGTAATTAGAATAAAAAGTTTTAACTAGCTAGAGATGTTTGTTTAAGGTAGAGAGATGCATATGAAATAAAGAAAGAAAACAAAAAGAGTGAGAAATAATGAATTAGGAAGTGAATCAAAGCAATAATTGAGATCCAACCAAAAAAGAAACTAAAAAACCATTCTTCCCCCTCTCTTCATTTGTCGTGTGGAGAAAGGGATGAAAGGCACGTGGCAAGTTGAGTCAGTTAAATCACGAGACTGTCAACTTGTTCCTCCTTTCCCTTGTGATTCACTCATACTTTCACCCACCCTCTTCTCTTCACCGCAGATGCATATGTTGTCCTCTAAAAAGAATAAATGTTTCTATATTAATGTAAAAGCCTAAACATTACTCAAACGCTATATATTAGTAATAAAATTAGGTGCAGGGTAATATATAAATAGATAAAGATGGGGGTTGGTTTAGGTGAAGAGAAGAAGTGTCGGTGGAAGGAGACCCTCCGACACACTTTTAACTTACTCTAACACTACACACTGGGCCCCTCATCTTTACCTTACACACAAAATATATACTAATATTAATGTTGGAGTGCGTAACCTGAGAGTGCGGGTTTCTTTTTAGCTTCTGCTTTCTTCCAATCTCCAAACAATTTCTCTTTCTATTTCTATATAAACAAATCATTTTTATTATTTGGACTAGGAGTTGGTCTTCTCATTTCTCAGGGAGTTACTATTTCAGTGCATTGCTACTATGGCTGTGGATCCGAGACAGGTGTTGGCTGGAGTTCTTACTATCACTATGTTCGTCATGCTTGGCGACATGATCAAAAGGGACCATTTTGATGCCCTTCCTGTAATCAATCCATTCCCCTCTTCTTCTTCATTATTCATTTCCTTAATACTACCTGCTTTACTTGCTTCCCTATTGTCTGTTTTCCCCCCACCTTCAACTGGACACTTGTGTATAGCTAATTTGGCAATTAATATATAATACTACTCTTTCCAGAGATCTATCCCACCAATCTGGCTCCACTACAAATCTTGTATTTAGAGATCTACTAAAATTATATAGCAATTCAGAGTGATTCATTGATGCTACCACTAGTAGAGTTATATTCTTTATCAATGAATTTTAGATTTGATCAATTCTGTTTTCCTTTTAAGGTGGATTCTGAAGCATCAATTCATAGTACCAGAAAGCAAAGTCTAGTTAGCAATGGAGGTGGGCCTTGGATAGAAGATGGCGAATCCCTAAACTCCTGTTGGACTAAACCAGTTATCGGTGAGAGATCTATTACTTCACTCGCTCACTCTACCTACTTATATTTCTCTTCTTATAGTGTGTGTATATATATATATAATGATTGTTCTGAACAGAGGAAGCTGACGAATCACAGGGATATGTTACCTTCTCGCTCACTAATGGTCCTGAATATCACGTCTCTCAGGTAGTATTCAAGCATAGATTAGTACCTCCAACTTCTCTTTTTGAGTTCAAAGCACTAATCAGTAACAGACGATACATTATTATTATTCTCCTACTGTCAAGGTAGCTGAGTTTAGTTGTGTGCAATTTTCAGATTGCTGATGCGGTGGTAGTAGCAAGATATCTGCAAGCAACTCTTGTCCTCCCAGACATAAGAGGAACCGAACCTGGTGATAAAAGGTCAGCTTGTTATTCTATCTAGTGGAGTTGTGCTGCTTGTTTGAGTTTTTTATAGATTCATGTTTAGTGTTCTAACTGCAAAGAACACTCATGTAGTAGTTAAGCTAAATTACAACTAGTGGAGACTAGTAAAATTGCTGTGAGTTCACGTCATCTTAGTATTGACATCATCCAGGTACCGCGTTTATTATTATAACCCAAAAATCTGAAGCTCAAAATCTTGTGACTTTTCAGGAAATTCGAAGATGTCTATGATGTTGAGCAGTTTGTGAAAAACCTTGATGGGGTGGTAAAAGTAGAAAAATCTCTGCCATCTAAAGTCTCCGGAAGGAATCTAGCAGTTGTGAAGGTTCCTAGCAGGGTTACTGAAGAACATATTGCTGATAACATCGAGCCAATTTTCAGATCAAAGGGGAACATCAGGCTGGCGACATATTTTCCATCAGTAAATATGAAAAAAACCAAAGAGAATAGCAACATCGACTCAATTGCATGTTTGGGGATGTTTGGAACTCTAGAGCTTCAGCCTGAAGTTAATGGAGTAGTTGAGTCTATGGTGGAGCGCTTAAGAACTCTGAGTAGGAAGTCAAACGGACAGTTTATTGCTGTGGATCTAAGGGTTGATGTACTGGAGAAGAAGGGTTGCCAAGGAAATAGTGCTTCTAAATCCAAGAGTTGCTATGGTCCACAGGAGATAGCCATGTTCTTGAGAAAAATTGGTTTCAACAAAGATACAACTATATATCTTACTCAATCTAGGTGGGATAGCAGCCTTGATGCATTGAAGGATCTCTTTCCCAGAACATACACTAAGGTAAAAATTCATTCTAACCACTTCATGTTTCATTGTTTTAATAAGAGAAAAGGTCCAAATATATTTCTCACTCTTCACTTGCTTCGAAATGCAATTGCAGGAAAGCATAATGCCCATCGACAAAAAGGCAAAATTTCTTGACACGGAGAATTCAGAACTGGAGAAAGTTATCGACTTTTACATGTGTTCACAGAGTGATGTATTTGTACCAGCCATCTCAGGTCTCTTTTATGCCAATGTGGCTGGCAAGAGAATTGCCTCTGGAAAGACTCAAATACTAGTCCCTGCTGATATTTCTGGTTCCTCTGCTACTTTAACAGACCACATATCTCACTACGTGTCAAAAAAGAACCACTTTGCCTATTCGTGCTTCTGCTAGCTCGTTGTGAAGGAAGGGTCAATGACCCAATATACAGTACTATTAAGATGAGCAATGGGCTCTCTCTAGTCCTGCAGTTCTTTCAACTTTTTTGTTTACAGAAGACACAAGTTTGCTTCTATGATTTGTAGTGATGAATATTTAGATAAACCTCTCTGGGGTTCTTTTGTAGAGAGAGGTCTTGGTGGAAGAGAGCAAGGTTCCCTCCCCCCTTCACCCCCCAAAAACAATTTGTGTTTTAAGTTTTATCTTTTGTTGGACATATGGTATTGTAATACGAATATAGTGAGATTTTAAATGGGAAATCCTTGAGTTTCATTATGCCGCTGTTTCACTTCACTTTTTTGAATGGGAAATCCTTGCAACACACTTTCTGGTCCCTTTCTAATGGACACACCTGCCATAACATATATATACAAATTACTACTATAAACCAGATTTATACTTACTATTTATCTTCTGTAAAGAAATATACACATTTATCATGCAACATTACATACTTTCAGGTTGCTTTATAATGTCTAAGTCAAATCTTTTTTGGGGGTTCTCTTTTCTTCCTATTCTGCATTATCAAATACTGCATAACTAATTATTCTACAACCTGGTGGACAGTATACATCTGTCATGTACTATAAACAACATACTCTTGGATTGCTTTCTAATGTCATCTTAATGTTTTTTGAGTTCCTTTTTCTTCCAATTCAGCACTAACAAAAACTAATCATACCTACTACCCATATATACAACCAAGTAGGACCATAGATAGCTAGCAACAGCTGCATGAAAGCAATTTATTTATGCATTACGAACTGCAATGCATCGCTGATAT
The DNA here is from genome assembly GCA_018107945.1 of Datura stramonium. NCBI lineage: Eukaryota > Viridiplantae > Streptophyta > Magnoliopsida > Solanales > Solanaceae > Datura > Datura stramonium. The sequence continues at coordinate 118,614 of JACEIK010001182.1, forward strand.
AACTTGATGAAGACCTTAGCCAAGGGGGTCTTTGGAACTGGGATCAATTTTCCTGCAGCAGCAAGAGGCCAGCTGTGACAAGAAACAAAGATGTTGAGATGCGGATGAGATAATGGCTAGTCAACCCAACAAAAACCCACAAAACCCTGTTGTATGATACCTGATAATACCAATGACAAGAGAAACCATCCATAATTTCCAACTGAGTCTAACTGTCAATGTAAATTTTCCAAGGAACTCAATGATAATGATCTGTTGTATGGAAGAATATGATAGTCAGTGATAAATAAATAAAAAAATACAATTCTAATCAGAAATTTATCCATGTTAAAAGATCTCTTTCCTGAAGTATGAAAGTAGTTCCCACAACCCCAGTAAAGAGGGGGTTTTTGGTCACGCCGGTAAAGACATTAATTTCATCTGGCTTTCGAGCATTAACCTCATTGAATATCTGTATTTGAACTAGTTAGATGTCTGAGGCTTGATGTGTAATCTAGCCTTGAACAATACAAGTGAAGAAAGAAGATTATCGATAGAGGAAATAACCATTTAGAGAAATACAAAGTATACAAACTTTTCCTTTTTCATCAACTAAGACAAAAATTTTAATGACATCTTAGACACACCCTTCTTTCTCCTTTGCACTAAGATAAAAAACTTACTTGGCAGAAAACAAATGTGTTGAAAATTAAGGTATTCTTCACCATATTGGCATGTTTTGGGTCATCATGCTCTAAGCTGAGAATACTCTTGCCCTGGAAATTGAGAACAAGAAGGATTCCGATTTGGTAGAGAGCCTGCAGAAAAGAAAAATAATGAATTTGTATATTAAAAAAGTGTGCTATTAAAATTTCCATCTTAAGGTGAAAATAGCAAGATAAAACAAAACAACGATGTCTTATATCAGTAAGGCCACAGACCTGAATAAACAAGTTCCTCCACATGATATTTGTTACCAGAGGTTCCCTAAGTTTTACAAGTGATAGTGTCAGACCATGTAAAAAGCCTGAAAGAATTCTTGAAACATAATAAATAAGCAAAACAACAGTCTCTCTGATTTTTTTTCTTTGAAAGAATCATATACAGAGCCGTGAACTAGAAAAAACAAGAAATATTAGGGAGAACATACAGAAGGTGCAAGCCAGTTTATTTTAGATAAAGAATATATGTCCCATGATGAATTTTATTCCTGTAAGTGAAGAGTACTGAAATTAAATAAACACAGAAGCTAACAAAAGCAATTAGTAAAATTTACATCTTGATGAATTTTGGAAAAAAGTGGATAAAAAGTAGATGCATAATTACACTAGGAGCGTCACTCACAATTAGTTGAACCATCATTCGAGGAAGATGCCAATGAAAGACTTTGAATATCACATCATGTGAAATGGAAAAAGATGCATCTAGCATAGCAGTAATAATATAGAACTCTTCAAGCTTACATTTCCCAGAAACTATACAGATGTACTCATCATGCACCATTTTAAAACTCAATCTAGCAGGCTCTATGGCATAATTCTTTATGGAAACGGGAAATCATAAAAAAGTGTTATCAAATGTAAGGAGATAGCATGGTAAATCCTCATTTTGAAGAGTTGCTGACCTTCGACCAACAGGAGGTCTACGCATAAGATGGTCAGTTGGTGGTTCAGTTGCCAAAGCTAGTGCTCCCAGAGTATCCATAATGAGATTGACCCAAAGAAGCTGCAAAAAATATCCTTGAGCAAAACGCAAAAAGAAAAAAAAGATATCCTGCAGTCTACAACATGCAAGTCCTCATTACCCACTGAATGATAAACACAGCACACATATACACTATATATACACATATTCATACCTACCTATGAAATTACAATTTATGTATGTGTTCCTGCATCTTTGTAGGTCAGAAGAGAGAGAGAGAGAGAGGGTACCTGCACTGTGTTTAGCGGAACATCACCAGAAGACACTGCTGCCACAACATTGATTACAAGAGCTGCGACATTAACAGTGAGTTGGAACTGAATGAATTTCTGAATATTTGCATAAACAGAACGGCCCCAGCGTACAACCTACATTGAGATAAATTAAGTCAAGGACCATGGCTTTTCATCTGTGCTAGTAGCTACGTGACCGACAAAATAAAACCAACTGAGACAACACAGACATGGATTAAAAAGACACATTAATATGCTTCCTCAGTGTTTGGCTGCTTTCTCCAAGTTGTCAAATAAACATGGCTCAAAGGATGGGCTGCCAGTTAAATAAGAATAATATCCACTGGGAAATTTGACAATGCAAAGGCAAAGGGATGCAATAATAAGATAAACAAGAAGCTTGCACTGCTTGTTTCTCATATTCTGACTCCTCTTTCTTGCCCTTGGCCCCCCCTCTTTGTCACTACATCATCTAACAAAATATCTGCGGAACGTCGATTTTCATATGACTTTCAAATTTTGATAAGCTCATGTTACATGTGTTTGCAAAATCAATGAAAGTTCAGACTATATTCTAATACCTACTGTTTAAAAATGCCTAACATCTACATGGTTGAGGCATAATAATTTATGATCTTAGAACAAGTGGTTGCATTTTTAGAAGCATTAAACCGTTAGTCCAAGTCACCTTCACAAATTAAGCAAATCTACATTTCAAGATCAAAAAATATATATATAAAACATGAATACATGTCTGAGTTTTCATGTGCTTTCAACCTCCAGAACCCACCCTTCAATAGTCCAAATAAATGTTCTCATCAGTATTCTGAAGTTCCGATAAATATGCTTATATTTAATAGTGACAAGACTTAATAAGAATTCCAAATATGCTAATGTTTATGAAATATTGGATTTTGATAGCAAAGGAGTTCTTTACATAGTAGATGTGGAATTAATGATCTCGGAATGAGATTTGACATTTTCTAGAGGCATTATAAGTTGGTCGGTCCGAAAACAGGTAAAGCCCGAAGGCTGTTCCCGTCCCTGTCAGGGAAGATGCCAACCATCTCTCCTTTCTACGAACACAAAGATCAAAGCTGAGGTGATAAGTTTCTATCAGAAGCTATACAATGAAACAGAGACCTGGAGACCTCAATTCAAACCTAGAGAGCAGCCTATGGTAGATGATGAAGACAATTTATTGTTGCAAGGCCAATTTGAAGAACAGGAGATTAAAAATTGTGTGTTCTCATGTCCTGGGGATAAGGCCCCTGGCCAGATGGATTCTCAATGGCTTTTTTTATACATTGCTGGGATGTAATAGAAAAGGAGGTGATTGCTGCTGTCCAGAACTTCCATGACCAGTGTTATTTCGAAAAAAGTTTCAATGCTACATATCATAGCTTTGATCACTAAAAAGGTGGGAGCCTCAGAGTTGAAGGATTTTAGGCCAATCAGCCTAATTGGGAGCATCTACAAGATTATACCAAGCTGTTGACTGAGAAACTCAAGAGAGTAATGTCAAAGCTGATTGATGAACAACAGATGACTTTCACTAAGAATAGGCGAATAATGGATGCCATTCTGGTTGCTAATGAATGTGTGGATGTGAGGAATATTTCAAAAGTCCCAGGAATCCTATGACCACCTGAGTTGGGACTATTTGCTGAAGATTTTAATGAGGATGGGCTTTGGTAGTATTTGGATAAATTGGGAAAAGTATTGCATATCAATAGTAAAGTTCTATCACCATCTGGTTTCTTCTCCTCTGAGAGAGGACTGAGACAAAGAGACCCTTTGTGCCCTTTTCTCTTCATCTTAGCAACGGGAGGTCTTAGTGATATGCTGAAAACAGCTGAGGTAAACAATAGAATCAGAGGTTTCAAGATAACGGAAGAGATCTTTTAGGAGTGTCAATCTCCCACCTACAATATGCTGATGACGCACTTGTGTTTTGTGATGCCAACAGTGACCAACTGAAGCACCTAAGAGTCATTTTCATACTGTTTGAAGTCATTTCTGATTTACACATAAACTGGGGCAAAAGCTTTGTATGCCCAGTGAATGAGGTCCCAGATATTGGAGTTTTGGCCAACATTCTAGGTGGCAGGCTAGGAGAGCTTCCGACAACCTACCTTGGCATGCCCCTGGGTGCCAAGAGCAAATCTTTGAGCATATGGAGTTCAGTGGCGGAAAAATGTGAACAAAAGTTAAAGAATTGAAAAAGTCAGTACCTATCTTTGGGTGGCAGGGTAACTCTGATAAACAGTGTATTAGATGTCATGCTAACCTACATGATGTCCCTTTTCCCCATTCCTGCGGAAGTCGTTAGGAAATTGGACACCACTAGGAGGAATTTCTTATGGCAAGGCAATGGTGAAGGGGGGAAGAAGTACCAATTGGTGAATTGGGATGCTGCTATTAAAAAAACAAAAAAGAAGGGGGTTTGGGGATTAGAAATCTAAAAGCCCAAAAGCAGAGCCTTCTCTTGAAATGGCTTTGGCTTTGGAGATTAGCATCAGAGGATCAAGGATTGTGGAAGAAAACATAGTCTCAAGATATGAGATGGATGATCCTTGGACTACAAAAGGAGGTAAAAAATCCTTATGGGGTGGGCTTATGGAGATCTATCAGAAACCAGTGGCCTAAGCTGTGGGCCAATTCTACCATCAATGTGGGAAATGGAGGCAGAACTTCCTTCTGGAATGATATTTGGGTGGGAGATCTACCTTTAAGATAGCAGTTCCCAGATACATACAATTCAAACCAACAAAAAGTGGCAACAATCTCATAACTCAAGAATACACAAGGCTGAAATTTCACCTTCAGAAGAGGCCTAAATGACTGGGAAGTGGAGAGACTAACAGAGTTTTACAAGACCTTTGAACATGCCAAGAGTCTCATTACTGAGGAGGACAGGCTGATCTGAAAGATGGACAAGGGATGATTCAAGGTGAAGTCGGCTTATAAATTTTTTGATAACTCAACACAAAACAGGACAACGTGGCCTTGGAAGATGATCTGGAAACTGAAGATTCCTCATAAGGTGTCCTGTTTCACTTGGTTGTTAGCCAGACAAGTAGTGTTGACACAAGAAAATCTGATGAAAAGAGGAAGTAAGTTATGTTCTAGATGTTTTTTTTGAAATGGAGACAGAGACGATAAACCATCTCTTCCTACATTGTAAAGTGACTGGAAAGCTTTCGCAGATCTTCATCAATCTGAGAGGTATCAGATGGACTATGCCAAGGAACATCACAGAAGTTTTAGCTTGTTGGAACAGGGATGGAAATCAGTCAGGGCACAAGGAGAGATGGAGGATTGTCCAACCTGCATTTGGTGGACTATATGGCAGGATAGAAATCAGAGATGTTTTGAGAACAAGAGCATTCCCTTCCAGAGCCTAAAGATGAACTGCTTAGGGACATTTTACCTTTGGTGTACTCATAATCTACCCAAGGAACAGGGGGATATCACTCTAGTGTTAGATAGCCTATGAGTATTGATTGACAAATAGATGATAGATGTTAGATGATTGATCTCTTTTTGCTTTCTCATCTATACAACTGATGTAATTACTATGAAATACACTATTGGTGTATTTTTAGTTTATAATACAGTTTATAATACCAGTTAACTTTCTCAAAAAAAAAAAAAAAAAAAAGAAGTTGGTCGGTCCAATTCACCTTTCACAGCTTTAGCAAAATTACCTTCCAAGATTGAAATATAAAAAAATATATTTAAGAACATATCTATGAGCTTTTGACCTCAAAACCACCTCCATAGGCCCACAGATGTTCTCGTCAAATTACTGAAGTTTATGATAAATGCACAGTATTTTAATGGTGAAAAGACTTAATAAGCATTTCTAACATCGTACATAGTTGAGACTATAATCACAGAAATAATTTCTAAAAAGCAAGCTAACATTTTCGTCAAACACCAAAAGAGATTTTCCAACTCACCTTCACCACTGAAGCAAAATTGTCATCCAAGATAATGATGTCAGAGCTTTCTTTTGCGACTTCTGTTCCTTGGATGCCCATGGAAAGGCCTATATCAGCCTAAATATTGAAACACAACGAAATTAATTAAACAGGGAAAAATCACTAGACAAATACAAAAAATAACATTGAATAAAATTAAAGCAAATAAAGCATTCAAAAAGAATGATGTAATTAGGCACAAAAAGCTGCTACTCCAGACTAAATACAGCAACTGAACTTATGCAATATTCCTGAGCATCAAGTCATGGTACATTACGTACCCAGTAGAATCATTTATATTTGAGATCTATGATTATAGATTTTGAAGCAGATAACTCAGTGGTTTTATTGGAGATATGTAAGACCCCATAAATTTAGACCTTTGAACCTGGTCTAATTCGGCTTAAGAATCTGGAAAACACCAAAACTGGAATGTGGGGACCACACGAGGAAAGTCAAAAGTAATTCAATGGAAACTAGGACGGTGTGGAAATATGGTAGCAAGCGGATGAAGGTACAAAATGATTAAAGATTTTAAAGGTCAACAATGACGACTAGAAATAATGTATTTGTGTTACGAAGGAGGCTGCGGACTAGTACCATATCTCATGTACATGATATAGGAAGCGTGGAAGTGATTTAAGGTCTAAGGAGAGTTCTAGCATAAAGTTGAGATTGGAAGATACGCTGCAGACTAAGTTTCAAATGAGTTCGCACAAGGTCTATCTTCAAACAAACATATCTATCTACCAGAATGTAAAGTTTTATGTGGTGAATTACGTATCAAATTGAAGTATTTCAACCTACTTCTTAATGCAACAAACCGTTTGTCAATCCAGTCTCTGTACAAAAAAAGAGAGAAAGATGGGCATATGTTTGGACAATTTTGGATCTTATCTCTCTAATTTTTCTCCCCAAAGACCTCCCACATCAAGGTAAGATATTCCTTAGCTAATATCCGCACCTAATACATGGATTAACTCATGGATTCTTATGTCGATTGTAGAACTATCAAATAAGGAGTTCGCAAGGGTCTCCTCCCAGAATTAAGACTACACCTTCAAACTCTCATGCATGAATAATTGATGATAATGTGAGTATGTTTTAGTATTGTAACTTATGGGATGGTGACCGGAAGCCATCAGTTCTTGGCTTTTAGTTGATGAAAATGGTAGAGAATGGAAGAATGATTGTTATGGTGAAATTGTGGGATGGGAGTGAATTGTTGGACTCGTTGGTGATGAAGGAAGTTGTTATATATCTAAAGAACAGTTGTACAGTGTCATTTGTTGGTAAAGAAAAGGGTTGTTGGATGAAGAAACACCATTAATCGAGGTTGTAGAGATTCATGCTGGCTAGGTGTTTGGTAAAATGCCTGAATGGCCTAAACATGACTGTTCTTACTAATACTAGTCCTACTTGTCGTATATTGTTGTAGATTTAAGTCATAAAGGTGATTGAACATTGCAGTATGCTTGAAGGACAGACTTGAGGTATGTAAGGCTAAACCTCTCAAATTTTGAGTTTTTAATATTCCCTTCTATTTCATGTTCCTCCAAATTGATGTACTCCCATTTCACGAGTCGATGATTTTCCTAAATGATGAAATGCTATTTGTCTTCAATGTCATGTACTCTCATTACCATGTGCTCTCAATGCTATACGACCTCAATGCTTCAAGTACAAAGTGTCCATGGCTTTCCTTGTGAAAATTGCTTATTTCTATAAAATGCTAAAGTGAACTTCTTCTACTAATGATCTTGAAAGGATAAATGTATGACTTGAGTTATATGGAATTATTCTTGTATTGGTTCCTAAACCTTAATATATGACTAAGTAGATGAATTAATGATGCACGTCTTCATTGTCTTAAGTGATTGATGTCCTTATGCTATGTTCCACGTGATGTGTCTAATGTGCTATAAATGTAATATGACCTAAGACTCAGAAAAGAAAAGGGCGAAAATGCTATATAACCAGTTTTTAAAATGCGTGATTGTGAGCGACAAGTTATGATACACCATCCATGTCTCCTTATAATTCTTATGCTTCGTTTCACATGCTAAAGGTGTTACAATGAACTAGATGTCAAGATTTCCACACACAAGTATGACTAGAAGTGGCAAATGAGCAGATTGGACTGAATTTGGGTAGGTCAAGATGTACTGAGTTATAAATTGACGGGTTATTAACCCGCCCAAAAGTTACTAGGGCTGAAATGGGCTAAAATGGGGGTTAAAACCCAACCCGCCCAATTAATACTAAGTTTTAATTACTTTATTTTTTCTTTTATAATTTTTTAGTACCTAATAAAATTATTATTTTTCCTTATTATGGTTATATAATAATAAGAAAGTATCTTTTGAAAATATTTTGATAAAAATTTTCATGGATCAATTTGGGCTAGATATTAACCCAAATTTTGATGGAATGAAATGGGTTGGGCTTAAATGGGCTAAGTTGATAAACGGGCGGGTCAATAATCAGTCCAAACTTGGGCGGGTTATGATTCATGGGCTAATTTTGTCACATCTAAGTATGACTATGGCACTATGATTTATAAAAGGAGTTAAAGATGATTGCTTGATTTGAAAAATGACAGTTGTTGATGACTATGGAAATATTTAAGGGCAAATCATGACTACCGAGCCTAACTTGTAGTTAACAAAGTATGGGCCTTGAGGGTCGAGGGCCTAGGAAAATTATTAGAAGATGTATGAAACAGCCTCGACTATGAAGTATGAGCCTATGTGTTTGTATCATGGAATCGAGAAAAGCAAACAATTGCCTAGACAAACCAAACCATTTTAAAGGAGGTGCCCGAAACAATATATGGGCGCTTTATGCCATTCTCAATGCCTAGGAACCCACCATACCTAGGTTCCGATTGCGGAAACTACTAAACACTTCAAAATTGGAAAGGACTTCTGCTCTCTGATTTAAATTTCAAAAAGAAACACTCTGAAGGGATATCACGTCTTTGAGAGGGAAGCAAGAGAATATTATTAGGAAAAGAGAAAATGGAAGACGAAGGAGAGAAGATCATCTCCATCATGCATCCGTCTATATCCTAAGTTCTCCTTCCTCTTCCTTGTTAAGGTTTAACAAGACAGTGCTTATTATTCTTTGATGTTTTGCAAGTAGAATATAGTTAGAAGCTTAGGTATAAAAGGTGCTTATTATACGATGGTTTTTAAAATATTTTTATCTTTGTTCCTCGTTGAATTATGCATATTATATGTTAGTGATATATATTCCTCATGTCCAGTGAAGTTGAATAGATTATTGACCAAATTGTATTTAAAGGGATAACATCTAACGAGGTTTGGATGAAAGAAGTCAGACTGAATGCAAAGCTACTCGAGAAATCATAGAATATGACATAAATTTAACTGAACTCCTAGCTTTTTTTGTGTGGTTAGTGCTAATATCAAGAGGAGCTTTCTAGATCATCCTGCATCTTGGACAAAACTAAATTAGAGTCACTAAAGGGACATTTAAGAGTAGGAATTAGAAGGTAGTCAATGCTACCCATGATAGTTATAGAACATTAGGGAGGTTCCACCGATTTATGAGTCCAGTACCATAATTCTCCAAGGCATATTGACCAAATCTAATTTAGAACCTACATTGAAACAGCCTTTATGATTAGAAAACCTTAAGGTAGGAAATCCTACAAAAAATAATGATTATTAACTCAGGGAATGAGTATTTTGAAACACTCCCTATTTAAAACCGTCATTAATAAAATGAGGTTTAGTTGAATCCTTAACCTTCATTTACGCTAACTTTTCCTTAAGTTTGCCTCTTGTATATTGAGTGCTTGCTGCATCATGTTTATCTTTCTTCTTCTTCTTCTTCTTTTTAATTTAGAATGACCAGCAAATTTCAATCGTTTATTTCTGAAGCTGCACCGGGATCAAACCACATTTTCATAAAGTTTGTTTTAGTACAAGGATCAACAAGTGAAGACACAAAAAGCGGAAGAAAACTAAATAATTTTGAGAAGAGAAAACTAAACAATTGAATAAACAGAAAGCGATAAGAAAGTCATCAAACCTCATGCAGTGCAGGAGCATCATTAGTTCCATCTCCCAGTAACAGCAAGCTTCCCTAGTTTCGCAGTGTTTGCACAAGCAAAGCTTGTCATGGTGATGACCTTCCCATAACCTAAAAACCAGCTTTCTACTTTTAACAAGATGTGTCAACATATAACTGGAGATACAAGTAGATTAAATATATAAATCAGTCATTATCTCTTCATGGATAACATCACAACATTCTTTTTGCAACTTGTTCTCGCTCCTTCTCAGACAACTCACAGAAATGTCTTCCCCTCAATAACTTCAAATTCTGTGACTTCAGTAGTGATTAAATTCTCCCACACTCGAAGGCAATTGCTCTAGCTGTTTGAATATTATCTCCAGTTACCATGCGCACCTAAAGGTTCTCAAGAGTAAGGTTAGTTATAAGAACGAATCTTGCGTAAAATACATTCCAGATATCTCAAATTGTAAGTTACAATCATATGGTTAAATGTGCACACAACCATGACAAATACTGAACTATATGCATGCTAAAAATGGCTAATAATTGAAATATTTTAAACCATTCCAAGACCACAAATTTCCCAATAAATTCCTTCTAAGAGAGGAAGATAGATTTTGATAGAATAAACATCGAAAATTAGTAACTAACTGGCTCAAAATGTTTGAAAATAGGTTCAATTAATTAAAAGAAATCACTTTGAACCAAAGTAGAAGTCTTCTTCCTGACAAACTTATATATGATTATATAGTCAATCATATCACCTCATTGGCTATCTACATCCATATAGTCGACCAAAGTAAAAGTCTTCTAACTGACAAACCGGAGTGCACTTAACACCAGAATCGCTGCACTGTCTAACTGCATCTTTGACACCTGGCGACAAAGGATCCTATGTAGAGATACAAAGAAAGACAATGAAGACTTGCAATATGAAAAATTAAATACAGCAAACAGATATGTACCATGTCGTATACTTTTTTAAAATAAATTCACTAGGAATATCCACCCATATATTTCCCACCAGTACAGGTACCCGGTAACTCTACCTACCAAACTTAGGCAGATGAGAAAATGCACCTCATGTTGATATCGTATACTCTATCCATCTCATTTTGTTTGATCATTTTCAAGTTTAGTTGTCTCAAGATTAGAAGTCAATTTGATATAATACTTTATAATGCTCTTACTCTATAAAATGCCTTGAGTTCTATTTTTAAATAGGAAGTGACAGCATTTAATCTTATGCTAACTTCCAATTATTGCTAACATATATGTCGAACAGAATAACTACATTCAAACATATTTTCTCTCAAACCCCACGATAGTCTAGCCAGGTCAAACTTCAAAGAGAAGTAGGATGGAGGGAGTACATGTGCTGCCGACATAAAATTAACAATGTCGAAGAGATGGTATAGTATTTGTCATAAATTACCAGGTAGACAAACTCAAGATGAGAGAGCACGAGTAGAACAATATTCAAGAAAATTTATACATCCCAACTACCGACCTTACAGAAAATGTTGCCTTTATACCGAGTATAGCAAGCAAAATAAGGCCATCTTCTGGTAGAACCCATTGTGCCAGTTGTTCTTCATCAGTTGGGAATATCATCTACAAGCTAAGTTTGGTATGCAATGGCAGCACACCTCAAACTTTTGCTGCCATATCTTCAATAGCTTCTTTCAAAAAATCCTGCAGCCAACATAATTACTAAAAGACATGAAGGATGAAGCCTGCACTAAAGTGTCCTTTTGTGATTCCTAATTTTGCTTATGTTTTTAACGCCAATATTTGGGACAACATAAAGTCAACAGAAGTGTTCACAGGACTCAATTTATCAAAATGTTCTCTCTTAGAAACTAGTCTTAACTTCTTCTAACCTTCTTCCTTTCAATGGATTGCAAGCAGCCACTTGAGTCAAGGTATCCGGTACATGATGCCAGTATAATTTCAGCTGCACCCTTCCAATGCATATGAACTTGAGAGCCACTCTGCAAAAAGAAGAAGAGCTTAGATTAAATATACAATTAATAACCTCGTACCTGTGCAGATAATTTTAAAAGTTCATCCACAGATATATAGATTGGAGGAAATCAAGAAGTGGCCATCAGCAGAAGGAAATATCATGTGAGCCATAAAGAAAACAATAAAGAATGAATGAACTTGAAAATCCAGAGAAGAGTCCACAGATTGCATCTGCTAGCTCTCATCATAGGAAGCCCTGTTTCATGAGTGCTTATGTACACAGATGTCATAGTCCTAAAACTAACTCTGTGCTTATTTATCACAGGATAATCATACAATTAGGTGAGATGAATGCTGGCGGATCCCTAGGTTAGTCAGAAGAATCACTAGCACTAGGGCATATTATATATGTTCTGGAACCTTTTGACACTATATTTTGATTTGAAACACAAGTAGATTAACTTAGCCTAACATTTCGCGAAGATATAACTTGTTGCGGTAGATCATCACACAAACACTTACTTCCAGACGACAACCTTGATTCTTGATTTTAACCTGTGCTGACCTCATAAGGTAAATTTCAATTATTAGCTTGTTATATGAAAGAAATATGACCAAAAAAGCTAGCTTCTCTCATTAAACTGATTATGTGGAATAATAAAGCCCTCTAAATGAACATAAGTTATGTCCAATTTTAATTAAACCTTAAAAAATAACAGGATTATGAACTTGCAAGCACTTGAATATCAGATAAGTTGATTACCTGCTCTCTAACTGCAACACCTCCTCTTTTCTTTGTAGAATTAAAAGGAGAGACATGAAGTATGGTTTGTGATCTGACAACATGAACTTCATTCCAATCTGAATAATTTGTGCATTAGTTAAATCGCAGCTTTTGTTGATTTATTTTAGTAAATGGAAGTTGCAAGTTGCTAATACTACCTTGACGCCCCCATGAAAGAATAGCCTTTCAGTGGGAATCCTGAAACCTCGGTCCTTGCCATCCTACAAGTGGAGAAACTGAGTCCAAAAATAGAAGGAACCAAGGGTAAATGTAGACATGCATGCCAAAGTACACAAGAAATCATTTCTACAGTATTAAACAACATTAAAGTTAAAAGTATTGGCCATAGTAGAAGTGGGAAGATGAAGAGGTGCAAAACAGTTGATCCAAATACTACTGCAAATGTCTAATAAGAAAGACAATGCATGCTTTTTTACTTTGAAGAGTTGATCTGTAGGGACTAATATTCAAACATTTGAGTAGATGTCATCTAAGAGAATATAAAATTCTCCATCTCAAACTTTTTCATGAATGCCTGCCACCCTAAAGCTATCAAAACACATGGCACGTGTATGAGAGAGATGCAAAGATAATTTAGGGGGAGACAAGGAAACAGACAGTGAATACCTTAAAGTAGACACTGCCGGATGTATTCTAGTTATGCCCTCATTCAGAAGAAACAGCTGAATTCAACTGGGAACCATCTTCCAGGTGAATCGAGCTTCTTTTCCCCGATATGACTTCTACAACTTCATCTCTCATCTGCATGAAGCCAAGCATATAAGTCATCATAAAATCTGTGAATTAGAGTAGAGATGTAACTGAAGGTGTCAGTCTGAAGGATCAAAAGCATGAAACTGCAAAATAACCTGATTCAGAGTTAGTGTTCCAGTTTTATCACTGCAAATAGTTGTATGGAAAGCCCATAGTTTCACAAGCTGAAAGTCACGCACCTGCAATTAATTAAAGAAACTATTTCAACATGATTACATAATATAACATTGTTATATATTTAACTAAATAATCAAAACAGATAAAGCAAAAGGAGGAAAAAATATGTACCAGAGCCTTGTCAGCCCATCATTTTCTTCTGTGAGTATGCTAAACTGTCGCAACATTTAGATCACACAAATGATTTAAGAGAATTATAAGGTGCAGGAAAATTAAGTCGATAGTGTTGAGTAAGAAACATTTATTTGATACTTACGTCAATGTAACAGCTAAGGGAAGACCTTCAGGGACAGCAACAACCACAATTGTGACCTGAAAAGAATTTACTGCATTAGTTAGACAATATTCGAATTTGTAGGTTCTGAGTCTGTGAGACACTTAACGTCTTCCATGAACAACAAAACTTGGAAAAATAGTTTTGTACAAAAGATTCAACCATTCATTATTGAAGACCAAACCAGAATCAAAAATTTAAATATGGACACTTCTAACAGATTGGTGAATCCATTTTGGAGCATTTTTTACCGTCTCTAAATCTTTTATTGACACTTGCGTTTTGACAACAATGGGGAGTACTAGAGGATATTATCCAAAAAAGGTGACCATTTGGAATAGACACTATTTAGGAACACGTCTCTTCCTTTCTTTCTTTTTTTTTGAGCAATACAAGTCTTAGGCAAGTTTACTTGAGAATCTCAAAACTTCCAAACTATGGGCCTCAACCAGAAAAAGGTGAGAAAGGATAAACATCTATAGCAAAGATAATAATTTATACACTATGTTAAGTTCTAATAATATATGTCCTTACGAGGATATAAAGAACTCATATATCACTTCAACTAGTTCTGATTCAGGCATGTAGTTGCTTGATAATATATGACAAGACTCCACATCTAAATTCATTGATACGTAATAAAGCATGTTCTAAATAACATTTTAGATTGTATAATAGAGTTAATGAACAGTAGTATATTGTCTGTTCAATCTAACCCAGACAGCATCTTACTAGAATTATATTTCCCATGTCAATAATCATCATTGGACATGACAAATAGCTTTCTGAACCACAGTACCTAAGAACGGTAAATCAATAAAGGCTTTTCAATTCTTAGATAGTGGAACTAAAATTTGTAACTCCAGTGATGTCCATTGGAATCCACACTATAGATATATATAGTGCATGGCAAACAGCGCCTAAAGGGCAAAGCCTGTAAGATAAAACTAAAAAATATTGATCAGCAAGAACTTACAGCTGCAGTGATGATATGTACAACTCCATCCATTGTTTTACTAACACTGGTCTGTCCACGGACAAACTGGGTAGTCCCATCCTGGATTTTGCTATTTCCAGTATGAAGAACCTGAGTGGACATAATAGTTTAAGTCATATGCAATATGTAACATGCAAACCATACAGAAAGGTTTGGAAGCAATGTCTTACCTGATAAAGAACAATGAGCACAAAGATAGCAACAGCAAGGCCAACAATGCCAATAAAGGTGGCAACCCCATTCAAGCGCACCTGACATGTTGTCATTGAAAAGCTAACACAGAATAGATATAACAAGTAGAGAAATTGATAGCAATGGACATCAAATTTCTAATTATAACCCATAAAGGGATTTCTTCACGGTATCCTCTGATATACTCGCCATCAACAATCCCCATTCAGTATTGATTCCTACACCAGTTACCTAAGCCAAAATATATGTTTTAAGGATATAGTGATAAGGTTAACTTTGTTCTCAATATAGAATGGGAGATGTTATAAGGGTGCTTGGATAAAACGGCTGAAGTTTGGAAAAAAGAGTATGAAGTTGAAGTTGAAGTTGAAAAAGGAGTACTTATACGTGTTTGAACATGAATTTCACTTGGAAAAAAAATTGAAGTTTTGTGAGTGGACTAGTATTTCACTTGAAATACTCTTCAAATCAATTTTCCAACTTATATTCTCTATTTCAAGAAATAATGGACCGAATTGTAAGACAAATGCTCCGGTTTGCAAATAATATTTGAGTTGAAGTTGAGATGGCGTGAAATAAAATTTAAGGCCAAATGAAACAATGTCTAAAAGGGCATCTGCTCCAAATGGACATTAGCTCCTAAATCCTCAAAGGGATAGGGAAGATTGGATAAAAGAAAACAAAAAAAGAAATAAGATGATCTTACAAGCATGGTTCCAGCACCATCTGCAACCTTACCTTAGCCATCAAAAAAGGTGTCCTTTGATTTTTTGTTTACCTTTAAAAATGATATGATATTTAAGATCATTTGGATCAATGAGCTAACACATACTATGCAAGAAGGTCTAACCAGCTTACAATCTTGCTTTCGCCAGTCATGCTAGACTCATCAATTGCCAGAGAATGACCAGAATCAAGACTCCCATCTGCAGGAACCTGGAAGAATACCAAAGCTTTATCTCTTTGATCAGAAATTGACTAGAGAAGAGGCAGAAAAATCTATACTGCCACCTTTACCTGATCTCCTATCCTGAGAGGAACAACATCACCAACAACAATTTCGTATATTGAAATTTTCTCCCTCCTGCCGTCTCTTATAACCTTTAGAAATCATTTCCAAGTAGTTAGTTTTATCATCTGTAAGATAAAAATTGTAATTAATAAAATTGTCACACTCTATGATTCGTAAACTGCAATTACCTCTACTTGGATATTTCGCTTTTCTTCATTTAAGTTCTGAAATCGCAAGGACTGTCTGTAGTCACTTGTTGCTAAATGAAAATTTACAAAATAAAATCAATCATATCAAAGATGATGTAGTAAATAAGGATTGGTAGGGAATAAGGTACCCCTCTCTTCTCATCATATTAAAGGAACACGATATCAATGAACTACACCTCAATCCTGAATTATACAAACAAATCCAGAAAATGAGACAGGAACTTGTAAAACCACTCTGAAAAGCTAGACACGTTAATCTATTGAAAAAAAACATGCATCGAGGAGAACCACAGAAATTAAACTCCTCCTTTCAAAGAAAAAGGAAAGAAAGCTACATTATGATCAACTTCTTAAGATTCCAACTCATAAATTGTTCAATTGCAATACTCACAAAATACACCTCACCCAGAAATTCAAAATTCAGAATAGCAAAGAGCTAACGTCTTTGTTTTACCAAGAAAGAAAGACTGGTTTGGTAAAAGGAATTAGACTAAACACGATTAAACTTAAAAACAAATAGCGAATAGCTCTTAGAAGAACATTAAAGAATTCTTTTCATTATAAAGAAGGAGAATAATCAATTATTTGATAGGATGGAAAATGCATGTAGAATGCAACTTGTTCAGTGGAGAACTAAAGCTACCAGTAGCCAGCAGAAAGAAAAACTGTATTTTAGCAACCAAAATATTAACTAAAATATGATCAAAAAATCTGCAACACGAGTCTGGTGTGGCTTGACCAAGCTAAACGCGTGAATAGAGAGAGGAGAGGAAGTATTCAATAGCAAATTAAGCAGCAGCTAGGACTTCTATCAGTTATGTGAAATTATGAAGGTTAATAACTTATATATTGTTTTCTTATTCTTTAGAAGAGTTTCATAGTGTTCTTGAATGTTAATGAATATTCTTCAATTTGTTCCAGTTACAAATTCAGTAACCTGGAACTGACAAAAGAAAGCAGCCCAGCCATTGTAGAATTTAATGACTTCTATAAATCCATTCACTTGGATTAAAAGTAGTAGACAAACAAGAAGCAAAGTTATTACCTGTTACAAAAATATGAGTAAGTTTAATGACTTATAAAATCCATTCTCTTGGATAAAAGAAGTAGACAAACAAGAATCATAGAAATTACCTGTTACAAAAATAACAAGAAATACAGCAAAAGTTATGCTTCCACCATCATACCATCCTTCTTTCGGGCCCTATAAAATAATCATGAATGAAACTATTAGTAACAATCATCATTAGATATGGAAATAACAACATCTCAAACATAAAAAAGCATCAACAGTACCCACGGTGTAATCCCACACGGTGGGGTTTGGGGAGGAGTAGATGGCGTGTGCGTAGACCCTACCTCACAGATGTAGAGGTAGAGGTTGTCTTCGGAAGACCCACAGCGCGAGGTAATGCATGTCAGCTGTACTAGAGGAAGCATCACATAGCATTCCGTAAAAGGAAACTAACAGCAACAACAAGGTAATGTGATAAACCAAGCACAATCGGTAACATAAATCACAGCACAGGAAATAACATCTCCTGATTCCTAAAATAATCAAGGACCATCATTAATTTTTCCATTCTATACTTGTTTCTGTTTGGTAAAGAAATGGACATGGGCCTAAATCTCATAAGGTGAGGTACCCAAGACCATATAAGGAGTCCAAGTGCTCATCTCACAAACAATGTGGAACTCACACACACATCTGGAGCATGGACAATATTATCCGAGGCCCAACACCTTATTGAGCAAGAATTGGGATAATCCTGACACTAATAACATGATAAAGAAATGGACATGGGCCTAACTTAATCTAAAGCTAGCTCCATGAGTCATTTGGAAAATACAAAACTAATGAGTATGAAAAAAGAAGGAAAAACTTTTGATCAGTAAGTGCTTTTTCTTAGTGCCCCCATCAGCAAATGAAACCACATAGCTTTATGCTAAGAATATAGAAATTCTGATAGCATGTCAACAGAGGAAAAAGGAAAAAAGAAGATTTCTTATTGAAACTTGCAATATAAAGAGAAAAATACAGCTGTGTGTATTCAAGTGCCAGTGATAGTACAGCAGCTACAATTAAGATGATGAGAGTCCAAATCTTGCCACGCCTCCCAAAGGAATCTCTACAAAGAAGAAAGATAATAGTTACATCTCACTTCTCCTTAAAGAAATCAATTCAACAAGACAACTTAGGAGAAACTAATACCAAGTAACTGCAAGCCTTTTTCATGGGATACGTATTTGCCCCAAACACATTTTTTCTTTTTGACAACTCAGCATCATCATCAACAATTCCTGAATCAATATCTGTTTTTAACTTCTCTGATAAACCTTTGGCCTGAATGTAACATCAATATCCAGTATGCCTATGGGTAAACCCCTTCTAGTAGCATGGTTTATGTAAGATAACTAAAACTCAGTGAAGTTTAACTTATCTCCGTATTGTTGCAGTGCAGAAAGATTGTGATCCGAGTCACTGAAGCTAGTTGACAGAGTGAAATTCCATAGTCACCACAGGGAGGAGGAAGAGGAGCAACTTCGGTACCCAACACTAGCAAACAGAACAAATACCAAAAACAAAGCAAATGACAGAGTTTAAGGTCAGTACTTACTGATAGGAATGATTCAGTATCTAAGTTACCAACAGTTAAAGGCAGAGGCTTGCAGTTAACTATATCCTTAAATTCATTTGATGTTTGAGATCCTGAAATTTCTGCTAGTACCCATGTGTACCTTAAGAATAGCTTTAGGCAGACTGGCTATGTATGTGCTTCAAAAGACAGTGTGAAACAATAAATATACTAGAGAAAAAATTCATTTTATTTCTGTTTAATTCACCAAACAATAGAATTATGTGCTAATAAGATAGATTTCTTGATAGACAAATCATGCAACCACGAGACAATGTGACAGCGCGTGCACCAAACAGGCCAAATGCGACGAAATATTCACCTAGAAAGAAAGAGGGTGGCTTTTATAAGTAGATGATCTCCATATATAGAAGAAAAAAGAGGATGAGGGGGTGAGAGAGAGAGAAAAAGGGGCAAAGAGGTTGACAATGAGTTAAATAAAGCAACTACGTTTACAGATAATCAATCGAAAACTTTCTTTCATATTTTCTCATGTGATGGATGCTTTTACGGGAATCTAAATTCTCCATTTAATAGTAGATATTTAATCCCAAATGCCAGTGATCTACCAGCAGTACTTATTTTACCAGTATTATGCAAGGGGAAGCCGCAATATTTGATAGATATTCAAGATAAAGCATTAGTTGAAAAGGATTTGCAAAGTATATACCAATAGCTCGTTGTCCAGCAAGTTTAAAAAGAAGTAGTACCGCCTACAAAAGCAAACCAACAATGGTGAGATATTTTTAAGGCAATCAAAAGAACACCATAATGAATTTCAGCATTACTCTTATGACTTGAGCATGTGCTCTGATGTCTTCTTCTTTGTTCTTTCACTTGGCTTTCTCAAAACCGAGTATACCTAAATCGTGAAGCATTAAGCACAAGTGCCGCTTCCTGTCAGTGATCAAGGTTAATCAGAAAGATAAAGGGTGATATTGATCAATTGTTTCTTACGCGATACAAAGAAGAATGGGGTATTGATGCGTCAACACAGATTACTTCCTTAAAATGTACCAGTCACAAATTCTAACACAAAGGAACACTTTATACCATGAAAATTACTGAGCAAAGAAAGGAATATATATAGAAAATTATCAAGGCACCATGATTCAGTGAGTTCAAATATCAGAGGTCATCAACTAACAGACCGTACTCATGACAAAAAATGGCTAATTAAGACACAGGATTTTGTAAGGCTCATTGAGTTCATTAGCATATTTTTAGTCAAACTTTTAATATTAAGAAGAGAAACCCATCCTACAGAAGACTGAGTTGAACCTAAATATAAGAAGACTTACCCTCCAGCGTTTAAGAGCCTGGAAAGGTACATTCTTGGTATTGGCAATGTCGAAAGGATCAGAGAAATCGTCTTCGGGAGAGCAGGTGAGAAGGGAGGAGCAGGCCTCCAGGTCGGTCTGATCGTTGAGTTGCATGGTAACGGGCGTATGATCACTTGGACCAGTCGTCGTCGTGGTTGTCATCATCACGAGGAGGACAAGAGGTCGCACCGCCTCTTCAATGGAGCCACCACTCGCGGCTATAGATAAAGTAGAAAAACAGATAAGAAAATCGGAATGCAGAAAGATACAAAAATAGTAATGAGAGAAAAGAAATACTAGTAAGGCCAAAAATGTTAAAGACGGTCTTCTTAAACTAGGCGAGGTCGAGCGACACATTATGGGCTAACACCAACGCCAGAAAATTTTGGGTTTTTTGCCCAAAAACGCGCAATGCGCCGTCAATTAAGAGTTTTAAGTTGATGGGTTCTTCATGATGATATCGGCTTGAACACCACGAAATTTGATTCATGTTTTGCCGTTGGGAGTTTTAATTGATGGGTTTTCATGATTTTGGCAAATCACTTCTCCCTTCATGAAAATCTTGATAAGGGTTTTGCTCGAAACACACCAATGCCGTTAGGGCGAACACCTTCATGATCGGATACTGCTACCGTACCAGCATGACTTGTTTATATTATATAACCAAGATTGTCCTATTAGTTTTCCTCGGATTAAGTTTTCTTCATTAAATCCAAATGTTTTTTTTTTTTTTTTAAATGGAAAGTTACTTTTTTGTGTAGGTTAAAGCTTCTTTACGTTAGCTTATCTCAACACACTATAATCAATCCTTTTAACTATAATTATATTTTCAATTATCTGCTTTGACTATTTTAAATGAAATAAATACACCCTTAAATATTGATATATCAGAAACGAAGCGTCTTCTTCTGCTTGAAGGTATGTGAGAGTTGAAGATTGCTTAAAATTTAATTAAAAAATTAAAAAAGGAAATAATGATGTGATTATTTAAAAGTTGAAAATTTTAATTAATTAATATTAAAATTTAAGCGATATTTTAAAAAAAAATCTTTCCTCTTTGTGAATTAAAGTCAATTTTTTAATTTATTTTAGTAATTGGCACTACTATGGACTTGTCTTTTGTTAAAAAATATTCGATTCCGATAGCAAATTTTGGCAGTTGAATTAATTTTAACAATTTGTTTTTTGAAAAAAAATTTAGTTTTTAAAAATGTTAGTGCTCAATTTATTTTTAGTTTTTAAATTATTTTATTTTGATTTTTTTAAAATAAATTTACTTTTTCAATTTAAATATATTTGATTTCAAGTTTCTTAGCGCTAGTAACATTGTAATGCATTAAGCTGCCAACTAGTAATATCAATTATTTTTAAAAAATAATAATAAATTTGATGCGTTGATAATAATATTAATAAAAATTTATAGAATTTTAAATTTAAATTAATTAATTATAAAATTTAAAATTACCAAAAAAGATAAGAAATTGAACTAAAGTAAAATATTATAAATAAAGTAGTTTATATTACACAAATAATTGTGAAATTTAAATTTAATCAATTTTGTTATTTTTTTAGTAATTATTACGAAAATAAATTTGATTGTAGTTTACAAACAAATTAAAGAAACAGTCAAATCAATATATTAGTTTTCAAGTTTTGAATGTTAATTAATTAGTTGACATGTTTTTCATATTAGTAAATTTATGTACGGACTCTCACATGCCTCGAGAGAATGAGCACATTTCCTTTGCCAGGACATATAAAAATGTATTTATTTCATTTAAAATAGTTCGAAATTGTGCGACTGTACACAAAGAGGAAAGGTGTGTAGTTGAAAATAACAAACCCTCAGTTCAAGGGATACTTTATACGGCACTACTCTAAAATTAAGAACACACTTTAGTAAGTGTAAGCAGACAAATATCAAAGTATATAGTTTAAAGAAATGAAATAGTTCATATTTACCTAGGTGAAACCATATTTAAAGTTATTGATTCGTGTGAGGTTAAATTACTTTGTTAAAACAGTTAAAGTCGTGAGTTATAGATATGTCATTATCTTACATCAATGTATATCAAAGATAATTACAGAACCTAATTATTTTGAGGACTGTGGTTCCTCTCATCATCAACGCAAGGCACGTCCCAAAGTTATTAGGAGGATGGATTGTCGTGATGGTTCCCATTTATATGTTTCAAACAGAAGTCTGAGACAAAAACAGTAATTTCTCTTCACAGTAGATTCCCTTTTAACTCTCTTTGCCTGTCTGTACTATCTCTTTGTTTTGTTTTAGAATGTAAAGTGAGATATTGAATATGAAAAATGACTTCCATTTAGATGAAAACATCAGTGAGTTCAACATTGTGAAAAACAAACCCATACCTGTGGAACTCAGAAAAAATTGATAATATCGTTTGAAAAGGTCAGATCATTAAACTTGCTGGACCTAACTACAGAAACATATGGCAAAAGAAAAATGTATTAGATATTATCGGATATATAGTATCCTGCGTGTCACAGAGATCTTACATTCACAAATTCAGATACATATAACTTGGCAAACGTGAGAACTCCGTTTGCCCTCGAAGAAAAAAGATTATGTTGAGGGTTGCAAGTTGCTCATAGAGCCCAAAAATGAAAAGCTGCCGGCCCAAAAAAAAAATGTTATTCCCTACATTTGTACAAATTTAAGAGGCGAACCTAAATTGCTGTGCTTTACATACAGCTATTGCTCATGTTAGAGCATTTAATAAACCAACCAGCCAGTATGAGGCTAATAGCACTTTCTTGGTGCAGTGAATCCCATCATAATTAATCGACAGATCGATTAATGATGAATCTGAAATACGACCTTCTTTCCTGGTTCGTGACTGCCTATCAATTCTTTATTCCACCTGACCTTCCAGAACTCACTGCCCGATCATTCCGGGTAACAATTTTTATGGGGTGGGCTTCTGTGGCCAAAACCCACTCATCTAGGGGATGACTGATGAGGCGAAAGAAGATACAGATATTTAAGAGTCTCTGCGAAAGAAGCATGCATCATGTTGTCGCCGGCACGGTGTTGACCACCGGAAAACCTTGGCAAAATGTTAAACAGACGTCTACAATGATAATATGAAATTAATGCACAATCTTCACAACCAAATTATTGATACGTTTCCTTTGAAAAAACGGGAAAATCATACTAATAAATTCAGGGCACAAAACCTGAGTTCTAGGAGGTTCCCAACAGACTTTTGACTGCTGCCATGAAGTAGGCGTTGTGTAAAGTTAGCAATTATACATCTTTAAAGTTAGTTGCAACCAATTTATTACATTCACAGAAACTAAACATTTTAATGTCCAAAAACCCTCACCTCATTTTTACCTTCCCAATTTCTTCATAACTAGAAAGATTGATCTCGAGGAATGGAGGTCAAGTTCTTGCTGTCCCAGGACAAATTTAGCTTCAAATACGAGAAGATGCAATGAAAATATTTGAGCATCTATAAAACAAAAAAACAGTAGCTTTGATTTTGGGCTTCAAGTAGGAGAAGATAAGGTGAGGCAGCAAGAAAACAAAAAGGGTTCTCAGCTAGCTTAGTGTTTATCTTTGCTTACAATTGTATAATGGATGGTGGGCAGACAGTGGTAGACCTTTTTCAAAGGTTAGTTACTTCATTCTTCATTAGATATTATGGTTGCTCAATAGCACTCCAAATTTGAAACCTGCCTTTGATTAAAAAATTACAGCAAAGTAAGATAATTTTAAAAAAAAAAAAAAAACTAATTTTAGAAGCGAGCAGGTGTTTGCAAGAGAACAGAACGAAGTAGGAGCACCAGGTTTTCTATCAAACAATAGCATAAAAAATCAGATGCATGTATGTTCATCCCAATTATCAATATTTTTAAAAAAATAAAACCGACACTGTCCCTCGGTTTTTAAATTTTTTAAAACTAAAACAAAGAAATGGCAGCAGTTTCTTAACCTCCAGAAACAGAATAAAGGATGGCAGAATTTGAAGGCATTTAAAGGAAGAAGATTATGGAGTAGAGACTTATCTAGAGTTAAAGAATTGAGTTTGTGCTTGTCTTTAAGTCCAGATCCAGACTCTACCCTTGAGTTCTTTTCAATGCTTGAAATATGTTCCAACCCCACTCTTGGTATGTCTTGTTTCCTGTTAAACGCCAGAGCCAAACAGCGACTCAACTGTCTCTGGCCTTAATATGTTCCATGATGTGCCCACACTCATATCCTGAAAGAGCATTGGACAGTAAGAACAATTAAAATAAGTTATCACCATAAGCAAACAACAAAAACAAACAACACCATGAACTAGACTGAAAACACTGACTTGGCCGTCATTAAAAAAATAGTTCTCCCCTGCCAATTTTGTAGGTGTTGACTGGTAAAAGTTATAGCAAGTCCAACCGGCTGCAAGAGAAGGTGGATATTCAGCAAAAATAATAAAAGATACTAGACCTTTCACTGACAACAAGAAACAGCATTTGCAGTCACTAAAGAAACACAAAAACTCAATAGGTTGAGCCACCAAAATCTCTGGGCATTCCCATTATGTGAAAAGGCAAGTTAAATCACTTAGAAGGCAAGCACATAAGAGTCACTAACATACTTCAGTCTTATCTCATACTTCGCCCTTAAGAACCCCCAGCTAAATATAACAGCCAATGAAAGTGACCACCTGGTGGTATACGAACAGCCCACAGCCTAGAGCTAATGCTCAAAACTTGAGCTAAAACCTAAAAACTCTTCAACAGATATTACTTCTCAAAATCAATTAATCAAATACTAAACCTCAAACACAAACTAATTCTTTAAGCATAATCACTTTGCCATATTACTGAAAAGAAAATAAACAGCTCTAGGGCCGTGCCAAGTCATATTACAAGTAGTCAAATAAACTATTAGAGAGTGATTATATGAATCCTCGTATCCATTATAACTCTACTTAAACCCATTTCCAATAATAAATGAGGTTTCACTAAAACCTAGATGTGCTCTAGGTGATGCTATGTAAGTTAACAATACCTCCTCGGCCAGTGATAAGAACTTCTGAGCCTCATCAGGGCTATAACCAGATGATCCTAAAGCTAACATCCCAGGAGCAAAGCATGCAAGTTCATCCATCTGCAAATCAAAGGGTAAATAAAAGTATGAAACGATCAAAGAACTTAAGACATCTTGGTCTCCCCAAATATATGGCAAAAAGCCTGTACATCACATATATTTAAAGAACTTCCCATCTTCTCACAGATATGTAAAAGACGAAGGGGTTGTCCTCCGGACCAAGCTTAAAGACCTTTCATTAAATGTCTCCCATTTCCTGTTTATAGAATTAGTGGAAGAACTATATTGAGAACACGGAGGAATGCAAGAGCTTTTGTAAAAGAAATGTAAGAAAGTTAAACAAAATACTTATCATTTTTCTAATCATTTCAAATTCAGGAACAAGGATGGCAATGAGACGGGGGCGGTGCGGTTTAACAGGAGCCAAACTTGCACAAACCCGCAAAGAGACGGGGCGGTGCAGTTGTGGGGCAAACTTGCATAAACCCGCAAGGTTCAACCGGCCGCCCCATATAAACTTGCACCGCATAATTTGCTAATTTAAAAAAAAAAAAAACTTTTGCTTTTTATTTAAAAAAAAAAAATCGCGTTCTACTAACATAACATTTTTATTTCTAAATAATCTAAACTCACTCTCACACTTTTAATCTTAGGGTGTCTTTGATAAGAAGGAAAATATGTTTTTCACGAAAACATTTTCTAGGAAAATAAGTTTTTTCTTACTTATTTTCTTGTATTCGGTATACAACTGAAAACATATGCATATATCTAACACAAAACTATGAAGATGGGATGAGGTGGATGGTTGTGAGGTGGGAAAAAGGATATATTGTGACTTGTTTTCCCTATTTGAAGTTTTTCCTTATTTTCAAAGAACTTGTTTTTCTTAAAAAAATTTCAAATTTTTGATCAGCCGAGCACACCTTAATGTCAAATCATAAGAAAAATAATGACAATTTAGACAAGAGAAAACTAGATAAATAAATTCTTAGAGAATAATAATCAAATGAAACATATTTTTGAAATAAGAGCTCTATTGTCAAGAACAAGAGAACATTTTTAAAAAAGAATACTACTAAACCCGCGTACACCCGCATAAACCTGCAAGCCGCCCCGCATCAGTTTCCTAAAAATTTATTTCAACCCGCTCCGCCCGGCACCGCCACTGATTGCCATCCCTACCGGGGAAGGCTAATCGCATCAAACATTCTTTATTCTTTCCACATCACAGATCCATTTGGCTAATACGCATCAAACATTCTTTATTCTTTTCCACATCACAGATCCATTTTGGTTCTAGCTAAGCACTTATAATAGCACAACTTTTTCACTATAAGTCTATAACAAATTTCATCTTCCTGCATTCTAGCACCAGAAAAGGATAGGATTCAAGGGAAATACCAACCACCAAAAAACAAATTCCAGTGGTACTCAAAGCTCTTTACTTTTGACACTTCAAGTTCAAACTCCCGTAAAATTCACTTAAAGCTTCCAACTAAAAGGAAGTGTCTAAGGAGCATAACAAAGTTTAATACTCCAGCTACCTCACTTTGACTACTCTAATGCACTTGGAAAGGAACTTAATAAAAAGTCTTTGAAGCTTGCAACCAGTAAATAAATACATGGGAAAATTAGTATAAATATGTAATAGAAAAATCTATCAAAACATTAAATGTAAAGCAGCAAGATAAATTTTCTAAGCCCCGTTACAGGGAGCGATATAAACTAGTAGTAAATTATAACTAGATTATAATACGCATTTTGAGGCAATTGCTGGATAAAGCATTCTAATCCCCGTTTATCCAATGTGCTTCCATAAAACCTCGTAGAGTGATGGAAAAAATATTGATCGTTTATTCAGGTCCGACTGAAATATCATCAAAAGTCCTAACTAGCTTTGATCGATGCGTATTTGCTGCTGTACTAGGTCTGACATCATGTATTCACAGCAATTATGTGGACTATTTGGAGAGAGAAAAAGGAGAGTTTTAATAGTATAGAGAAGGACTATGTACATCTAAGGACTATTTGAGTGTCATTCGTAGAAAATCATATCTTTTTGTAAGATTTCCTACTTTTTCGTATACTCCTTGTATGCGGATATTTTATGCCCTTATTTTATAAAATTTTATTGCTTAATTAAAAAAAATCATGTATTCACAGAGATATCATATTTCATTTTATCCTTACGACAAATTTCTTTGGTTCCTTGCTCTTGGCTTTCCTACTTGAAAATCTAAAAATGCTCCAAATATGTAAACACTGTCAAAGAATATTTCCATGCATTCGTGCAATGCATGATCAAAGATTTGATTTCAGGCTGATGAAGTATTGAAGCATTAATATATGCACTTACACATACAGGAATCATCAAGTGAAATATAGGATGGACTGAACTGAAGCTTTAAAAGGAAAACAATATCTGAAGTGAAAATAGACAGAAGTGAACTTAAGCTTCTTACCTGTAATGACTCACAGCAGCAGTTTTGTTTCCTTGTATCCAGACCTTGAGTAAATATTCATAAAAGCTGAAATAAAAAATTCTTTTACTAACTTTTTATATGAAAAGAAAACTTGGAAGCTCTAACATTCATGCATAGAATGAAGGCTCTCCCCCATTTTATTTTTTCTTTTGGGGAAAAATACTCCTAATCTATCAGGTTTTCACAGAGATCATTCTGGAATGGACAAATCAAGGTCATTTACCTGTCACCCATTGCCCCAAATGTTATAGTTGAGTATGATGTTGTGCCTGTATGTGGATTAATGTATATTGGAAGCAAACCATCAACTGGAAAAGTTTTGTTCATTTCTAAGATAACATTCTCCACCTGAAATAGGAACATAACACCTCTCATCACTTTTGAGAATATAATCATCACCAGTATGCTCTTTTTAACAGCTTAAGTTTTTTTAAAATAAATCATCACACACTTCAAATGTTCAACATGGTATCAGAGCAGGCAGAGATCCAAGATCAAATCTCACTATCACCCATTATCAAAAAGAATTTCCACGTATTTGGCCCATGAAAAAAAAAAGAATCAGGCCCACACGTGAAGGGGCGTGTTGAGAATATAATTAAATAATAAAAGTGTACTCTTTCTAATAGCTTAAACTTTTAGATGAGATATCACACACTTGAACAATCACCACGTGACGACTGTCCAACAATCTGTAGCCTAATCAGTTAACGCGATACCAATTTTCATATCCATAGTTTAAAAGTAGTAATTATTTGAGAACATGAATTAATTTGTACTTTAAGAAATTTTCTCAGGCATACCTTTTGTTGATATTTTTGGTCTCCTGTCCTCTGTGAAAGAGCAATGAACTCAAGCTGCTCAGTACCAGAATCTGCCAGGATACTATCACCCTGAGAGCAAACAGCACAAAAATTTCAAAAATAAAAAATAAACAATACTCACAAACCACCCTCTGGAAAAATACAAGTTTCCGCTACTATATGCTATATGTGACGTGCCAGCAGAAAGATCACTATCAGATCAGTAATATGTTTTGCACAAAGGGCAAGAATACAAGTTCTTTGAAAAGAAAAAGTGGAAGTGAATGCAGGGCGAAGAGCGAAAAAAACAAGAGAAGCAAATTAAATGTTCTTTGAGCATATTACAAGGAAACTTGAAGAGAAGATCCTTCGTTCATGTCCACCCTCCCTTTTTTGGGATAACTGATCCCTCCGTCATCTCTTTCCAGAAGATATTGTAGTAGTGTCACAAGGGAGACCTGTGTGCAATTTATTAAAGTTCAAACTTACCCCTGTCCACCCAGGGTTATGTGGATTCCCATGTTCCAAGTTGATAATGTTGTAAGGGATGCCAGATTCTGTATTCCATGCAGGCAACAATCTGTCAGCAATGTCTTGAGCCTTATCAAGGAAAAGCTTATCACCAGATAGATCATATGTACTAAGAAGCCCACCTACAACCCTGAGTGGTTGAAGAACATAATTAACCAAACGAGAATCATAGTGTCATATTATTGAAGCCGTAAAAGGATAAGGACAATTCATTAAAAACTCATATTAAACCTTATAAAGCAACCTTATGGTTGTCTCAAAAACACTTGCATCATAGTTCTTGTTGAAATCCAAGGAGTTTGCAACCCATCTGTCATCAGTAAATTATTAGCCACTGTTAGCCACGTGGAATAGTTTATTGGAAACAAATACATATGGAAAGTTTAAATACCTTACATGCTACATAATTTGCAAAAACAATTCAATAGATTAGAGCAAATATGCTTAATATGACAAGAACGAAAGCGGAATAGATGAAATTAACACTTTAACATTTAGTTTTCAAAAAAACAAAAAATAGTTTTCAAAAAATTAACACTTCAACATTTGGCAAAGGTCAAGATGCAATGCATCAAATCCATAAACAAAAGAAAAGGCAAGCAAAACAAGGAAAAAGGGATGGAATAGGAAGGTAAATGGATTATTGACAACTCTCTTGACCAATTACAGATGCATTTTAACTTTAAAATAGTGACAACACACAGTTTCTTGCTTTTAACAATTTTCAGCTTTGAGCCGAGGGTTTATCAAAAATAGCCTCTCTACCCAGCAAAGATAAGGTAAGGTCATACATCTAACCCTCCCCGGACCCCACCTGTGGGACTACATTGGAAATGCCGTTGTTGTTTAGTTTAACATTTTCTCTTGTCTGAGGACAAAACGAGGATTACAAGTAATACAGAGAAAAATATCATGCTTGTAGTGCACAGTGGAGCAGTCACAGTAGAAGATGTTACCATTTTGGACAAGTAGCTGACAAGCACAAATGTACAATCAAGAACAATGACAAAACTACAACATTCTTAAACTTGATTACCAGAGGTTATACTGGTTCCTAACTATATAGGAAAAGAAAATTGATTCTAGAGGAGGCAAGAGAACAAACTCACTCTCTAGCTCTCTGAAACTGCTCATCCAGGCCCATGATATATAGTGTGTCAAGAGAATCTATCAAGGTTGCTCCAAGACCACCAAAACTGTCAACGCCGTTCTTCGTTTGTGGCTGGCATTGGATATTTTCAACATAATAGTTAAGTAATTTTACAGAAATGCACTTAAGAAGTAGTGTAAGAAGTACGAAAATCACATAGCAGAAACCAACTGCAGAATCAAGGCAAGTTTCAACTCCTACATATATTCAATTATGAACAAAATAAAAAGGACATGTCCAACAGATTTCATGCAGTCATTTCCTTTCTGATTTTCAATAAGTTATAGTTCATGACGAGACTCGTGCTGGAGTTAACGTCAGGCTAGAGGTGTGGCGACAAACCATTGGGCGCTAAAGGGTTTAAATCGAGCATGACCAAAACTGAATACTTGGAGTGCAAGTTCACTGATGCAATGCATAAGATTGGCGTGGAAGTGAGGCTTGATACATAAATCATCCCCAAGAGAAAGAAGTTTCACGTATCTTGGGTCTTTAATCCAAGAAAACGGAGAGATCGACTATGATGTCACACATCGTATTAGTGTGGGACGGATGAAATGGAGGCTCACCTCCGCAGTGTTGTACGATAAAAATGCACCACCAAAACTTAAGTTCTACTAAGTGGTAGTAAGACCGACTATGTTGTATGAGGCGGCGTATTGGCCAATTAAAAATTCACTTTCAGAAGATGAGAGTTGCGAAAATGAAGACGCTGAGGTGGAAGTGTCTGCCTACTAGGAGAGATAAGATTAGGAATGAAGATATCTGGGACAAGGTCGGAGCGGCCTCTATGGTGGCAAGATAAAAAAAGCGAGATTGAGATGGTTCGGGCATGTGAAGAGGCAATGCGCACATGTCCTGATAAGAAGGTGTGAGAGGTTGCCAATGATGGGTTTAAGGAGAGGTAGAGGTAGGTCAAAAAAGTGTTGGGAGAGGTGATTAGATAGCACATGGTGCATCTTCAGCTTACTGAGGACATAATCTTAGATAGGAGGATATGGAGGTAAAGAATAAGGGTAGAAGATTAGTAGATAGTTGAGTGTAACACTAGAATTTTCTAAGAATGATATTGTTCTTCAACTCAAGGGGAATGATAAAGGTAAGAGATTATTAACTAAATAAATAATTACCTTATATCTGAGAGAACAGAAGGAAATATTTCATGATAACCTACTTAATTTTCCAAAAAACTCGCTTTACCACGAGATAGGCTTGGTGCACTGCACATGTTTCTCCCAGCTTACCAATAGCATTAGTTCTAGTCTCGTAGCTTTTTGTCCTTCAATTTCTGTTACTGCATGTTTTTGCTTCAGTTATCGCATTATTTTGTTGTTACTGTTCCTTTTTTTGAATGTTATGTAATGATTTCTCTATTATTTGTTATGTTTGCTTTACTTCTGCATTTTATTTTTTAAAACTATTTTATGTGTTATTTGAGGCGAGGGTCTTTCAGAAACATCCTCCTGCCTCCACGAGATAGGGGTCAGATCTACGTACACTTTACCCTTCCAAGACCTCACTTGTGGGATTATATTAATATATTGTTGGTGTATTGTTGATGATTAAAGCCATTGTTCTACAAATAATCAAGAATTAGTTACCCAATCCTATATATACATTTTTATTTTCCACAAACACAGTCATTTAAGCAGCCTCAAGGATATATAGCATTTACTGAAGTTGAAAGGTATGAACTCTTATATCAATGTCTTTTAAAGTGTGTGCTTAGAAAGGAAAAAAAGGAGAGTACTTGGGCAGAAGTATCAAGCCGCTAAAGAAGGATGTGCCAACAGAATGGACCGAATAATGTAAATAGGCTTTTGACACTATTAAAAGCTATCTGTCCAAGCCACCAATTTTAGTGCCACCACGAGAAGGAAGTCCTTTGTTGCTGCATCACCATGCATTTGGATGCGTATTGGGGCAACATGATGAATCTGGAAAGAAAGAGCAAGTAATTTACTATTTAAGCAAGAAATTCACACCATATGAGGCTCGTTACACTCTATTGGCTGACTTGTTGGCATTGACATAGATTTCTCAAAATTTGAGGCATTACTTATTGGCATATACTACATATCTTATTTTCGGGATAGATTCTTTGAAGTATATCTTTCAGAAGCCGATGCCAACAGGTAAATTGGCGAAGTGGCAGATGTTGTTGAGCGAGTTCGACATAATATATGCGACTCAAAAAGTGATCAAAATACAAGCTTTAGCTAACCATCTTGCAGAGAATCTGGTAGATGAAGAGTATGAACCCCTCCGGACTTACTTCCCTCATGAAACAGTATTGTTCGTGGGAGAAGACATTGGCAAATCTTATCCCGATTGGAGAGTATTCTTTGATGGAGCTGTAAATTTCAAGAGTTCTAGAATTGGAGTTGTGTTGGTATCAGAATCAGGGCATCACTATCTGGTGACAGCAAAGCCTCGCTTTCCATGCACCAACAACATGGCTGAATATGAAGCATGTATCCTCGACATTAGATTGGCTCTCGATATGAATGTTTTTTTTATAACCGTGGTATCCGGGCCAGCTTGATATGAATGTTCAGGAATTATTGGTGGTTGGTGACTCAGACCGGCTAATCCATCAGGCTCAAGGAGAGTGGGCTACAAAGAATTCCAAAATCTTGCCTTATATAAATTTGGTACAAAGATTGTGTAAAAGTTTCAAAATTTGACGCATAACAAACATGGCAACTCTGCTGGTTAAAGAGGGATCTTTTGGCAGTGAGGGAAATTGAGAGGAGATTGAGGTTGGAGGGGATAAAAAGGTTAGTGGGCCGGTCACAGGTGGCTTGGGCTGGGTATGGGGTTAATTTAAGGGCGGAAATGGCCAAAAACAAGGCGAGCTGAGGGTGAGGAGGAAAAAACTGGTCAGATTTGTATTCAAGAAAGGGCCATTTTAATTCAACTATAGCCAATTCGAATTAGGACCTTAGACGATTGACTCAAATAATTAAGCTTCACACAGTTGAAATAGGATTCAACATAAATTATCATCCTAATTATTTAACTTAGCTTCTTAACAGAGTAAAATAATTATTTTGAAAAATGAACTAATTATTTAATTAAAATGCAACTCACCTAGTTTTTGATAAAAGATATGTACTTAATTAGACACTTATTTTTTAATAAGACCTGATTTTGAAAATGAATAAAATATATTCAAAACTATATGCTAAAAGAATTATTAAAATATATGTTAGCTTATTTTGCTAAATTAAATGGCAAAACTCACCCAAAAAATGATTCGAAAATATTTGACTTTTGCAATTATTTATTCTACTTTTTTTGAGATTAAAGAAGCTTAACTAATTAATTAAGACCGTGGAGGGCCAAAATTGGGTGTCGACAGTGAAGGGAGAGCTAATGGAGATTTTTGGGACTTTCCACGAGTCTGGAGAACTTAAGACAAATCTCAATGCTTCTTTCGCAACTATTGTGCTGAAAAAGGAGGGAGCATTATACATTAGATATTTCAGATCTATTAGTCTGGTGGGAAGCATCTCCAAGATTTTATCTAATGTGCTTTCCAATAGACTTAAAAAGGTCCTTGATGAGACTATATCTACCTCTCAGAATGCATTCATGTAAGGGCGAGAGATTTTAGATGCAACTTTGGTGGCAAATGAAGTTGTAGACTCTAGTAGAAAGAAAGGAGAACCGCACATCCTTTGCAAGCTGGGAGTTCCTGAATTTTTTATGGTAAAGATGGAGTTTGCGGAAAGATGGAGAGAATGGATTAGGGTGAACATTTCTACGATCAGATTCTTAGGGAGCTCGAGGGGCCTCAGACAAGGGGACCCTCTCTATCTCTATGTTTTTCACCCTGGTGATGGAAGCTCTAAGTAAGATGATGGATAAAGCAGCGATGGTGGATATTTGAGAGATTCACAGCTTCAACTGGGTCAAAAAGTAGTGTAAGGGTCACACATTTACTCTCTGCGGATAATATGTTGGTTTTCTATGATACACATATGGGCCAGCTGGCATACTTAAAGTAGGTTTTGGTGTGGTTACAGCTTGCGTCAGGGCTCAAAATCAACTTCAGTAAGTGTGAGATTTTACTTGTGGGAGAGGTGGATAACATTGAATGGCTAGCACAAGTGTCAACTGTAGGGTGGGGTCTCTTCCTACTACATACTTAAGTTTGCCTTTAGGAGCGTTGCATAAGGACCTTGCATTGTGGAATCCTGTTATTGAAAGGGTTGAAAAAAGACTAGCAAGTTGACAAAGTTGTACTTGTCAAAAGGTGAAAAGGAAGTACTCATAAAGAGCACCTTATAGAGTATTCCTACTTACGACATGTCTTTGTTGCAAGCACCCGTGAGAATC
>JACEIK010001182.1:161223-189683 GCA_018107945.1 Datura stramonium
GTATGATCGTATTACTAGGAGTTTCAACACTAGTTTAAATCATCAATATTACAATGATTGTTAACAATATATTTTCATATCTAATCATTTAATAATATAAACGACGAGCTATATCTCGACTGTAAATATAGCCTCTGGCCAACAAGGTCACCTGTAAAAGAAGACAGCTAACCACCAACAACACAATAACAGGGATCATATGCGGGCCGATAAGACATATTTCATATGCTTATCATGTCTACTTGCACATTGGCGATTTAACCAAAAAAAGAGATATTCCAACACATAGGAACAGCGGCTTAAGCCATTAGGTGTAGGCGCTTTCACTCCACCTTATATAAGTAATTGGGTGGTTCAATAGAATATGTGGCTTAAAAAGAGACCTTAAGTTTATTTAATAGATTTTTTATGCATTTTATTTGATGTTTATTCTCATATTTTAAACATGATTTCGTTTTTATTATGTCAATATAAGTATCAACTTTTATATTACTTTATAGTATGATCGTATTACTAGGAGTTCCAAAACTAGTTTAAATCATCAATATTACAATGATTGTTAACAATATCTTTTCATATCTAATCGTTTAATAATATAAACGACGAATATTATCTGACTACTAATGGATGTAAGCATACTGTAACTCTAGAATACTCGTTCTTTGAACCTGAGCCTGATAGGCTCCTGTAGTTGTGTCTGTGTCTGGATTGTCTAGGCTATATAACTAGACCCTAAGTCTTGGCTCGACGGTGAGTCATAATGTAACTGCTGTAGCTGGATACGACCCTCACGGCCTCAATATGATAGAATTCACTATAGCCCTCACGGCCTCAATCTGATAAGACTCAATATGGCCCTCACAGCCTCAATCTGATAGAACTCAATATGGCCCTTACGGTCTCAATCTGATAGAACTTACTATGGCCTTCAGGCGATAACATCTAACAACCTAAATGTCGTAAGGAAAATCAATTTAGCTAGGATTAATTCTGACGAGGGTTACTATATCATTAGTGTCGTCTCAATTCTATTCATAACAGCTGACCACAATAGGATTGCTCTGAAATACTGTAGTTACACAAGTCGTACTAACTTTATGACGAACATAACTTGCCGAAAGGACAGCCTTACATACCTCAAGTGCCGACTTTTGTTTAACTGGCGAGTCTCAACTGGCGACCGGTGGTTCTATCCAACTGCAGCCCTTATACTTAGAAAACAGGGCTAATTTCAATACTAAAACTCGGCAAAACTATAACTTTCGATAATAATATTAATTGCAATTCAACTCTGAATAACTCGGCTAAAACCCACAATTTCTCGGGAGTTAAGAAGGGAGAAATGCTTACCTAATGCCTGTGACCGTTTAGGAATCAATTTGGAGCAATTCTGATAACTTTTACTCGATGGAGTTTCGGTTTGCCGAGCGAATTTCAGAAAAATAATTCTGTAGAAATGCTTCCCGTAGGCTTGGGACTTGTTACCTAAAATTAATTTGCGTTTGGACGATGTTTGGTAGCATAACCGGATGAAAATTGATCAAGATTGGCATGGGTTCTTGTTTCTGGCCGAGGGGCCTTATAACAAATGATTCAAATTAAACAAGGATGGTATTTATATAAGTATAGGCGGTGGGTTGGGGGCGCCTCGCGTTGCCCATCGTGCCAAGAGTGCCAGCGCGTCGCGCCTCCCAAAGCGCCAGTGTGCTAGCACGTCCTGCTGGCCCTTGCGGCCTGGCCTCGCCCGACCTTGCCTTCGAGGCTTTTCTCACACGCGTCAAACTCTCTTTCCTCGACACAATCGACGCGTAAGTCTACTAATCAATAACATTCTACGGGCTGTAACAAGTAGGGTTAGGCAAGTGATGGCTGAAAGGATAGAGTGTTTTTTTTATTATTATATAATATACATGTCAACGAGCTCATCTTCTTTTTAAAAAAAATTATCCGCATTCACTACTTTTTCTTTTCTTTCTTTATTGCCACATCACTGTAGGAGGTGATATTTATTTTTTTTCAAACAAGAATAGAAATAAATAAATACGCGTAAAATTACAGTGTTAAAGTAAATTTAAAAAGATTTTCTTAAAATAAAAATTAGAAAGTAAGTGTAAATTTAAAATATCTACGATTATGAATGCTCTATTATTTGTAAATTAGGTATGTTCATAAATGTGTATTGAATTGTGAAGTTGGAAATGATTTAACACTCTCCACTTGGTAATTAATTGGTTTCCATTAGTGTGCGAAATGAGGCTGGACCAAAACAAAGAAAAAAGGAGAAATTTTAGTAATTAGAATGAACACTCCCAAATTCTATATTTGAACATGGTTTTATTTATAGCTTTAGTTAAACAGTGCAATCTGACTAGAACTAGGCCAAGGATTGCTTGTTTCCATGTCCATATTCAACTACGCCTACTACTTATTATCAATTGTAAAATTAAAATTATCATGAATTGGGCCAGCGTGATCTGGACTGTTTTAAAAATATATCAATGAATAGAAGAGTTGAGCATTTCTTCAGTTACTTGATACCTTAAAATTCAAAGTAAAAGAATATAATACTGCACACTCTCCACTTGGTAATTAAAATGAGGCTGGACCAAAATAAATTGCATGGAAAACAAAGAAGGAAAAACAAAAAGCAGTTGCATTAATTTACACTATGACATTTCTCTATACGAGGCAGTAACACTATGAGCTCATAACAACAACTTTAGTTTAGTTCTCCACATCTCTCCAATGACCTTCCTCGGTGACGGATCATCCGGTCCTTTATCTCTTTGTCCTGATGTGAAGTACAACCATCCGTTCCAGAAGCCAACAAGAGTTGTTTTTACGCGGTAAGGAAGTTTCCCTATAACTTTCCATGTCTGCATTGGATCAAAATCAGCAGGTACAAAAACAAGCTCATAAGAAACATGTCAATTTCAAAAATCACATCACGAAAGGGCTAAAGGATGATCTATAACTGCTAAACCATGTTTTGATTAGTTTCCCTCCAATAGACCTATAGAAGACTGGTGGGGAAGGAAAATGGGTGGTAGGTAGTAAGACACTCTAGATCCTCTGTGTACCTTTCGTAAAGAGTGAACATAAACTGAAATGGATAACTCTAAGCAAATCGCACAGTTTGATGCATCTACTGAGCTACAAGTCAGCATTAAATTCTAAGACATAATAAACATCATTAGTGTGTTGAAGATTAGAAACAATACCTGTGTATCGAATTGAAACTGGAATACTTCTCCAACTAGGGTCATCTTTTTGGTATTTGGGTGCTTCTCAGTAGTTCCTCCAACAATCACAAGAGACCTGTTGACAATAGCCCAAGCAAACTCTATATGGGAATCTGGCTTTGGCATGGGAGGCAACACTTTCCATGTCATATCATCATCTAACATGTAAACATCATCATATACAACCTGTAAAGTTGGGCTCCATTGTCATATTAAGCCAAACGACATTAGAGTAAAACACACTCTCAACCCCTACATCAACTCCAATTCTCAGTATGTTGAGAGTATGGGACTTAATATGCTTTTATCAATCCCCGAAATTCTTCCAGTTTTCATCTATTGGCTATACTGTTTTTCAATTCGCAAAGGATCTGGATAGTAGAGAACAAAGATAAGAATGATTATATCAACTTCAGATCAGTAATATCCTTCAATTGTTGCTGGTATAGCGGACTAAAGAGCCAACTAGTCAAGAATGTCTTCTTTCTTTAAGTAACAATATGCCAAAAAGCAAATATGACCTTCCATTTGGCAAATTTCATCTAACAGGACTAATCGTTGATGCCCAAAATGAGAAAAGATCAACAAGATGGAAACAACAATATTTGTCACTAGGTGGTAGACAGGTCCTGATAAACTTTGTATTAGATGCCTTACCTACATATTGATGTCCTTATTCCCCCTTCCTAGAGAAAAAAGGATTCCATTTAGTTAAATGGGAAACCTGGCCAAAAAACATGGAGGGTTGGGTATTAGAAATCTGAGGAAACAAAAAAAAAGCCTCCTGATGAAAAGGCTTTGACGACTATCGAAGGAAGAGCATACTTTATGGGGCACTGTGATTCATGCCAAGTATGAAAAGGAGGGATTTTGGAGGACAAAAGGGGACAATGATACATATGGTACCAGTTTGTGCAAATCCATCAGAAACTTGTGGCCTGGTTTCTTTGAAAATATTAGCTTTAATGTGAAAGAAGGTAGGAGGATAATAATTTGGGAAGATGACTGGCTAGGGAATGGCAGTCTTAAGCAACAGTACCCTGATATTTTCATCTTGAATCAGCAGCAAGAACCAACTTTGCAGGAAGTACGGTCTGCACAAGGATGGAATCTGACTTACAGAAGATTGATGCAACAGTGGAAGATGGAAAGACTGGCCAATTTTTATGACAGGAAGGAGAAGACACTTTGAGATGGAACTGTCATAGTATAGGTCTTTTTACTGTAAGCTCTGCCTATAAGGACATGAATCAGATGGGTTCTCAGATCAGTTTTCCACCTTGGAAGCTCATATGGAAAGTCAAAATTCCATTCAAGTGGCTGTCTCTACTTGGCTGGTGGTGAAAGAGTCTATTCTAATTCGGGAGAATCTCAAGAAAAGGGGCATCCAAATGTGCTTAAGATGCTATTTATGTGGACAGAATGCAGAGACAACTGACCATCTGTTTCTTCATTGTAAAGTGGTTAGTCAGCTTTGGGACTTGTTTATCAGCTTCAGAGATATAAGGTGGACCATGCCAGGAAGAACATCTGAGGTACTAACAAGCTGGAACACACAGGGTGA
Organism: Datura stramonium; assembly: GCA_018107945.1. Taxonomy (NCBI): domain Eukaryota; kingdom Viridiplantae; phylum Streptophyta; class Magnoliopsida; order Solanales; family Solanaceae; genus Datura; species Datura stramonium. The sequence goes on from JACEIK010001182.1 coordinate 166,030, forward strand.
TGGCAACACAAACAAAGACAGATGGAGAATTGTCCCTAGAACAATAGAATGTACCATTTGGAAAGAAAGAAACTCTAGGTGTTTTGAAGGCAATGATAGTTCTCTGCAAAGGATTAAAATGAGTTGCATCCTAAGTTTGTTATTGGAGCAGGTCAGAATATATAGATGATCCAGTTTCTGTTTTAGACATTCTAGGATCCTTATAAGATTATATAGGACTTAGAGATAGTCTACTGTTTTTATTCTTTTGCATATACATTCACTGATGTAAATTTTTGGCTTCCACCACTTAGGTGTTGATGATATATATATTTAGTTTGTTGCAATGTCAAAAAAGAAGAAGAGAAAACACATGTTTTAATATGGCCAAGTTTTTTTCCAAACAAAACAAAATCAAATCCCATAAAAGGAGTAATTACTGCCCAAAGATTAACTGGAATATAACGCTTTAAAATTTGTTAACATACAACTTACAGATTGGTGGAAGAGGAACAAGAGATGCTTTGAAGGCCAAGCAAGATTAAATTTCTTTCATAAAAGAAAGATGCCTACAGAGCTTATACTTTTGGTATAGGAGTAACATGATATAAAATTGGTCTCAGTATTTTGATTTTCAGGAAATTTTGGGGATATAACTGGAACAACAATGCTATGATCCCTTGTTTGTATATTTATAGTACATCCTTGGTACTTTATTAATGAAATTTCCTTGACTTATACAAAAATTACAAAAACCAAGTCACAGTTCGATTACCTCATTTCTACGTGAGCATTTGAAGATAGGTGATCCAGGTTTAGCCATAAAATCACCCTCTTGACCACCAAGGACATAGAGTCTGTCATCAAACACAACACAAGCCCTGCATGAAAGTTCAAGCAAGATGCAGAAAAGTTACTCAATTATGCACACCTAAAAACTCATCAAGTTAACATAAATGCATCACTAACTTCTGAATAGATCACAGAAAGCACCAAAAGGTTTGATTCTTCTCTTGTAATTACATTGACACGTAAAGCTTTAGAAACAGCAAATGTTTATTTGAAAATGGTTTGACTCCGGCAATCAAGACTTGGGGCATAGTGATTTATCAAATTTGTTAAATAAGTTCATTCATCCACATCCTAGACTGTGTTTTCCAAAGATGTTGATTGGACACCAGCACAGATATTTTTCTCCCCTATTCCTCTCTTCCCCTCCTCTGCCTCAACTATCTGCAGACATCTATTCCTGCTCACAAGCATCTAACAAAAACCAAACAAGAACAGCTAGATACACGAAAGAGTTCTCCAGTGTACCAAACTATCTTATACCGATTCCAACCCAAAAGAAACAGAAAGCATCATTCAGTTGAAACTGAATGGACAAGCTGGAGAACAAAGACAACACAAACTATCAACATCACAATGGGCACAATATCTCCCTCAATAGAAAAGGAAATGTGGCATGCAAGTTCCCTCCTTATTCCATGTTATCCACAAATAACTGCACTCTTGTGAATTTCAAACCAACTTCACAGAGAAACTATCACTAAACTGCCAAAGTTCTCATCACCTTAGAAAGATTAGTAGGAAAAATTCATTTTTCAGTGTGAACTTAAAGCTCCTAGACCCCAGTTAATTTTCACTAGCTGCTCTATACTGAACTAATATTATATTATCCAAAGTATTGTTGCTTTCAGGTGTAACATTCACTCTCTCTAAGATGAACCCTTTCCCTGCTTTTCCTTCTTGGGTACCTTATGTAATCTACCACATATATTATATTATGCTTAAAATAGCTGTTGCAATCTTGCTTTGAGAACATTTCTTTTGAGCTGATGGTCCCTCTCTACCTCACAAAGTTAGGGGTAAGGGTCTGTGTACATCCCACTCTCCCTAGACCCCACCTGTAGGATCACACTGGATTTGTTGTTGTTATTATGCTTAAAATAATATTTGCATGAAATCATCCATTTACCTATGAGGTCCACCACGAGGAATGGGTATCTCATTCCGCCACTCCGTTTCTAAAGCTTTCCCATCTTTAACAGCAATACTCCAATGCTCTAATCCTGGGGTATGCCGATTCTCTTTGCTCCCACCCATTACATGAAGCCTGCCTCTCCAGAGCTGTGTTGCAGGCGCATACCTGAGAACGAAGGATATACAATTATACATAAAATGTAAACATATTACAGTAGCATTATCTAGTCAAGTATGTCAAATCAATATAATATGTTCAATAAATGCACAGAGCCTTCTAAAGGTAGCAGAAATTCCATGGTGACTTGGAATTCAAACTTAACGAGGCAAAAGTAGTGGTAACAAGAAGAATAGTTGTTTACACAAATCGAATATAATGTAGGCAAATGCTAGTTTCTGAACCAGGCCTCTCTGACACAACTATCTAAGGTAGTTATAATCTTACATTCATACAGAATTTAGCATTGTAACGGCAATTAGTACCAAATCTTCCAAAAGAAATGGTTTAAAGTACCAACTGGCGCTAGTTATGCAATACAAACAAGTCGTCTGAAAAATCAATTTGCTAATGTTAAAACCAAAATCTAGGTTTTGAGTTTGATGATTCTTCCAGATAGCAAAGGGCAAAAAACCAGTTGGTAGAAAAGATAATATTCATCGGTTAGGATAAGTAGAGGACAATAATAAAGCATTTGAAACATCCATAAGTTAATTCTCGGAAAAGTAACTATACAAGTGGTAACATGTCCCAGTTCAGAAAGCACAATTGTGAATGAGCCATTTCTTCAAGGTCGGTACCTTGGGACTGGTAAAGGAGGCAAGTCCTGCCATTGCTTCGTTTTGGTGTCAAGAACAAAATTGCGTGCAGTAGGACCCCGGCACTGGGGACCGTATTGCCCAGTAACAATGTAAATGTATGTCCCATCAGTAACCATACCCAAGTGCGAATGAGCCATTTCTTTGGGCATATCAAATGTCCCTCCCCAAGAGTTGGCTGTGAAATTGTAAATATCCACATGGGAATGAACCTGATACAAAATGAGGAAATCAAAGTCCCTTCAGTGCAGGCAGGCAGAAGGTGAGAAATTCACAAATAGCAGATAGAAAGAAAAAGGGGAGGGAGAAATGGTGCACCGACATGATCAATGGTTCCATAACCAGCAAAGACGAAAAGAAGGTCGTTGATCTGGATAGCAGCACCATCAAGACGAGGCACAGGTGATGTTGCCATCTTTTCCCACTTCAATTGTGGGGCAGGCAAATCGGCAAAGGTAGCTGATAAAATCCTCTGGGGAGCAGCATCTCCTTTTTTGCTACTCTTCTCCTGATATAAATAAATAATTATGAACATTGGTAAATTGAAAAAGAGACAATACTGTTTGGAGTTAAGTTACCTTGGGAAGGGTCTGATTAGGAAAGAAGAGAACATTGGATGGTGTGAAGGGCCAATTGAAAGAGGAAGAAGAGGAAGCCCAGAACAGATCTACAAGAAGAAAGGCTCCCAACAGCGCCACACAAAGAAAGACCAACTTGGTGGTGGTGGTGGTGCTCTTAGTAGTTGCCTTCCCCGCTATTCTCATCTCATTGCCCAGATCTTCTTCCCCCGTCCTGTTGATACGACACTGCCACTCTCCTTTTAAAACGTTTTAGCGTTCGCTATCAGCTGCCCAATGCCCAACCCATCTCTTAACTCAAATCAACTTTCACTTCTTCATACATAAAATTAAAAATTTACCCACACAAAATGATTCCCTAGGTTTAAAATAGAGTTGCTTACCTATCATCTCACCACTTTTACTTCTTTAAATTTTGTGTGTATTTATAGGATTTTTAACATGCATTAATTTTTTATCCTAAATAAAATAACTCATAATTTATACATTACTAGTTATACTAATTTTAAAATTGCATATGTTAAATTTTATACCTAGCTAAAGAATGTTACTAAATATGATATTACAATGTTAATACTTGAATAACTTAACTCCTAATCAACTATCAAATGACCCCAATTATTAAATTTAATCAAAACGGTAACATTTTTATTTGGACATATTGAAAAGGAAAGAATTAAGAGATGAGACGTACTAGTAGAATTTACACCATTACACATATGTTATTTTAATTATATAATCCTTTTAACAAAAGAAGAATAAAATAAGATAGCGGAGAAGATCATGGTAGAAAATAAATCATATTTATACAACCAGAGTAAATCCATATTTTGTTTGTCATTAAGTTGGCATTGCCTTTTGTGTCTCTATTTTGTAAGAAAAATAGACAAACTAAGAGATAATGTAATTTACACCATTGTTCTTACAGCTGATACATGGATGGTATATTATAGTAATACAAGTATAATCACAGCAGCTCAAGCATTTCATTTAACCATTCTCTCTAGCACAAGATGTCATATAAAGCTTAAACAACACCTAGTAACTATACAGGAAATGAAACACCAAACTATTTTCAGATACCTCTCCACAATAAACATCTTTCACCTAACATCACATACCATCTTAACTATGTTGAACATAACCCCCTATCATACTGGTATAGCATCAACTTTTGACGCGTCTTCACATCTTAACACAATGCCCTCAAGGCTAGCAGGAAATATACATTTCAGCCACTGGCACCCTGTTGTAAATGGCTCAGGAGGAGGGACAATCATAAGCACGTTCTCATTCCTCTGAACCACTCCAATCACGCTCACTGTGCTTCCTTCTTTTATATACCTATCAAAATGACCAAATTCGCACCTTTAATTAGCTCATCTCCCATCACCTAGCCACACATTAACAGGATACAGCAGACAATTCAGCAAATGGTACAAAACACATCTAGTTTACTATTCTGCAACTGTTGGCAGAAATAGAAGTCAGCAAGCCACAGTGGAATCAAACTTTAGGGCCTCAGAGCAATAGGAACAAATATGAGGAACTGGCAGTGCACTAGTAGGAACAAATAGAGAATGAGCGAAAGAAAAACTCCTACCCTTCCTTCAGTCGCATTATACGTTCATCACTTGAAAGATTTCTCTCTCTCAACCACCTGATAAATTCTGGAGATAACTCACCATTCGAAGGATCCACATCAACAACTATTGACTCATCCACATAAGGAGTCACCTTTGCACCATAGCCAGTCTTAACCAATGCTCTTAACCCCGACTGGAAATCAGAGATATAAAAGTCAACCACATGCCTCTGCAAAACAGTATGGACAAAGAATTCAAGTCAGCAAAGAAAAATCTCAAAAGTATTTATAAAAAATTCATACTTCATCCAAACAATGAGAATCTTTAACCAGGTCCTAAGACAAAATCCACCATCACCATGAGCTTCAACTTCGAATTAGAAGCCAGCAGATCATCCCTTTCAATATGTAACAATTACAGGAATTTGAGGAACCTAAACAGGATAACAAGATAAGGGAATCTGTCTCGCGACTCACTTCTGAAGACCTCAGGCCCCATGTGAAACGGCGGTGAGTAGGATTTGCAGCTTTTGAATCCCATCCTCGATACTCGAATAAACTTGTAGAAGTATAGACACACCTAGGAACTTTTTGGAAGGATGACTCAAGAGGCACGTTTCCACAAGTCACCACCTTCATCAAAATAGAGTGTTATGATACTTGCAGTTCAAACAGATATCAATCAACAACAGGAAAAGAAATGTTGAACAGAAGAACCTCAATGTTCATATGTTAAAATATCACTTCGGACTAAATAGCAATAACAGCTTTATTCCATAAAGAGACAACCAATATCCTGTAGCTCTGTGCTAGCAACTTCACATAAGATAAGAGTTTGGCCTAATTCAAAATTTGTTCAAGAATTAGAGCTGATCACAGAACAGGCCATTGCAGAGCTGATAAGAAATGATGGAAGCAAAATCAATTCTCTACTAGGTAGATGGACATAGAAGATTAGAAAGGCACACACATGAAATACAATTCTGAAAACAACTTAAGAATGCCTATGACTTGTCTAATGACAGATGACGGATACTTGGAGAATCCCTGCTATAACAAATTACTTAGTGCAAAAGGCTTTAAATTTTCATGCAAAAAAGTGATGGACCAAAAAACAACTCCAAGATAACAAGGGAAGCTCAGATGGGGGTTCACTGGCAAAGTTTGTATTCCAGGTAGATGCAGGATACAAACTAGTATTGCTAACAAGAAGCTAACGAAGTAAAGCTACTGAAGAAAAGCTAGTTCCGGTTATGGATACGAGAAAGGTGCAACTACATCAAACATCTACACCACGCACCAGATCCTAAGGATGATATTCTATTCATTTGATCACAAATAGCATGCATGAGTGAGAAGGGTGCATATTGCCATGCGGTTTTCTGATACGATTCATTCCTATGATTTCCTTCATGCAAATGAGAACTTGAGCATCAATAATAATATATCGAACTTTCATATAACAGCAAATAGTTGAATACAAAGTCACCCACAGAAAAGGAAATAGATTCGTGATGCTAAGATCTTATCCTCCTATTTCAAACTTCGCAGCATCAAATGAATTGTTAGTAGGCAAGACAATTGGTTCAACGGTTACACCAGCGCCAACATTAAGCAATCCATCAACTGTAAAAAAAATTTAATCAAGTTGTATTTTCATTTATAAACATGGCCAAACTGGTCGGATACAAGGGATATACCAAAAGTAAAAAATCTACGACATATGATTCTCTACAAACTCCGCCCAATAATCTATACCGAGAAAAACTCGACTCTACTCCTTCAAAAGCTCCCATATTTCTCTTTTCAAATTACCCATATTAACGCAAGCGGAACCATGTTCCAAGCCCTTCATCTTCTCCTCCTCACCCGCTCTTCCAACTGAACATCAACTCTTTCACAGCTTTTGGCATTGCCTCGAGTGTCAAACCCTCTGAACATATCCCACCATAATCCCATGGTAAGCCCGCATGTAGAAGAAGATGATCCACGTTCTCACCCGCCACCTTACACATGTAACACCAACTGGCTCAGACAACCTTTCGCTTTCTAAGATTTTACGCTATCAAAAAACACCTTTCTCGACATTCTTGGAACCCATATTACATTACATGGGAAATCGAACTCCTCTGTAACCAAAAGTTTCTCATATAAGGACATGGCCGAGAATACTCCATTGTTTCCCAAGCCCCACCACCAAACATCGTGATTATCCACCGGATTGATTTGCCTATGAAGGAAGGCTAACAATCTTTTGAATTCACTCACTTTCAAATCTTGAAAATCCCTTCTAAATCTCAAGTCCTAAAAAAATATCTCTATCTTGTGTTGTTGCAGGTACTGAAACCATTAAAAGAACTCCCAATAATTTATTGGGCACTGTACGAAGTATTTGAAATATAGGAAAGAAATACCATTTGAAAATCTTACCTGAATGGTATTTCTTTCCTGTATTTCAGATACTTCGTACGATTTGCTTAATTGTCAAGTCTCTTTGGAAAGAGATATTGTACAAACTCTTGAATTCATCTTTCATTAGTATGTTCCCACACCATCTATGTCCCCAGAAATAAACTCTCCTCCGTCTCCGGCCTTGAATGAGATATTTTCCACAAAATAATCTCATCCCTTCATGATATTACTCCACAAACCACAATTGAAAGGCAAAACCATTTCTCTAGTTTTCCAAACCCCTTCTGCAATCCCATATTTATCAACTATTACTTCCCTCCACAAAGCTTGTACCTCCACCCCAAACCTCCACAGTCATTTTCCCAATAAAGCTTTATTAAAAAGGAAAGGTTTTCTTTGTGGTATTGTATGTGGAACATGCTAGTTAAATTGTTGAATGGCTTTGGGTCTTTAAGATTAATGAGTTGTTCTTGCCTTTTTGTGAATCCCAAATAATAGGGAGAGTTGCGGGAAATGAAATCATAGGTATCAATTAGAGTAAGCATCACTTATCTCTGGGCAAATAGCTACGAGCAATCCATATGCAAACACCGAACAAACTCTTTCTAGAAAAGGAAAAGAAAATAACTACCAAAAGTGTTGCCGACACCATCGCGCAGCGGCAATGTGCTGCTTCTCATCAACTGCAAACTACCACCTAAGTCATCTATAAGTCATTACCAATGAAACCCATCTATACTCCCCAAGTTGTAGTTCTTCTAACTTCAACAGACCATTGCTATTGCGCCCACCACGTCCTCAAAAAAGAAGGAAATGACCAAATCTAGTTGCACCAGAGTAACAAGCACTTTGATTTGAATATAAAGATAAAGTATTTGGAAAGGTGAAAAAGGTGAAGTTACCTTTTGAAGAACCCATATCAAGTGTTATCTCTCATAGATTTTCTTATCTATTTTGGGTAACTAAATTGCAGAAGAGGTAGCCTAGTGTAAAGGACCCACCACCTACAGATCACCAAGGGGACAGGTGTGAAAGGACCACAATTGATTCTAAGAGGGAGGGTTTTGGTGGATGTTGTTACCATTTCAAAAAGAAAATTATAAGTAAACTAGACTAGTTGAGGACTTCAACCAGAAACTTCGTAATTACACATCGAATATGGCTTTCCGCAGAATTCTATATGTATCTATGAGATCGAGTATGGAATTCTGTTTACTCACTTTAAATTGAGTATCTGTTTCCCTCCCTTTCCTGCTAACATCATTAAAATTGAGACTGGGCATTTGTAAGTGGTAGAAATGGATTTGCATCTTGCAAGATAAATATAAGAAGTTTAGGGAAGAAAATATAAGTGTAACAACAACTACGCCTCAATCCCAAATAAGTTGTATCGGCTATATGAATCCTCATTTCGTCATTTAAGCTCAAATCATATCATCATCATAACAAATAAAAGTGAAAATATGTTAAAAGTATATACAAACAATAAGTAACAATAATAAAAGTTCTATACGATTCTAAAACCTATTCGCAACTAGTATATAACCTATGTAATTTTAGCGAAGTTTGTATTAACACCAAGCAATTGCAATTTGCAAGTCTTTCCAAACCACTTCCTTCCATATAACTTTAGGTCTACCCCGTCCATTTTTACACCTACACTTACCATTGTTCCACACCTACGGCCCATAGCATCTGTAGAGAAATGGATCTTGGACTTAACTCAACCCCAAAAGAAAAGAAATGGATCTTGAGCCTAACTCAACTCCAAAAGCTAGCTTATGAGGGGAGGATTGTCCAAGTCCATATAAGGACACCACCCATCTCATAACTACCGATGTGGGACTTTTTTCATTCTTCAACACCCCACCTCAGGCCTAGTCGTGCTCTGACACCATGTAAAGAAATGGATCTTGAGCCTAACTCAACCTCATAAGTGCTCTGACACCATGTAAAGAAATGGATCTTGAGCTTAACTCAACCTCATAAGGTGTCAGAGCACGACCAATCTCACCCAATGCTGGGCCCCCAAATTAAATTGCCCATGCACCAGATTATAAGGTTGAGTTAGGCTCAAGATCCATTTCTTTACATGGTGTCAGCGCACGTCCAATCTCACCCAATGCTGGCCCCCAAATTAAATTGTCCATGCACCAGATGTTCAGTCCTGGGCGTGAGGTGGGGTGTTGAAGAATGAAAAAAGTCCTATCTCGGTAGTTAATGAGATGGGTGGTCTCCTTATATAGACTTAGGCAATCCTCCCCTCATAAGCTAGTTGTTGGGGTTGAGTTAGGCCCAAGATCCATTTCTTCTCAGCATCTATAAATCGACACAAAACATGTCCAAGTCATCTCAAGATGATCTTCTCGCAATTTATCCTCAATGTATGCTACTTTTACTTTCTATCTAATATGGTTATTTCTAATCTTAACTAATCAGGTATGATCACACATCCATCTTAGCATCCGCATCTCCACAACACTCATATTGTGGATACGTTGGGTTTTAGCCGCCCAACATTCACTACCATATAACATAGTCGGTCTCATAGTTGTTCGATAGAACTTAATTTTCACTTTAGTAGGTATTATTTTATTACATAACACCCCGGTAGCACTTCTTCATTTCAACCATCCAGCTTTTCTAAGGTAATTTAATATGATACTATCTTACAGAAAATTTAAGCACCCCCAAAAGAAAAATCCATAAAAAGGTAATTTTATATGACAGCACAACTAATAGATTAATCGAATAACTCTAAAAAGAAAGAACGTAAAAATGTCACACGTGGTTGCAAAATTAGGAGCACAACCACCAGGAACCAGTGGCAAATTTAGTTATAAAAAATGGATTACGTGAACCAGTGGTCACCTGATTAAACTCGATATATTATTTGTATAATTTTTAAAATATATCTATAATTATCTGAAGGAACCCATGATTAAATGACATTGAGGGATTCACTGGTTTGAGTGTTAGTCTTAAGCCTTTAGGTCGAGGAATCAAATCCCATTTGCTGCCCATTTGTCATCTTTTAAAAAAAATAAAATTAAAGCAGATGTTTCTTTTTCTATTTGACTTCTCTTTTAGAAAATATATATAAAATCTAAAGTAGCATTTCTTTTAATCTAAGGCACCATTCTACATGTAAATTATGCCGCACGTGAACCTGTGATCTCTCCGTAAAATTAAGTATTTTATGTATATATTTTCGAAAATTGGTATAATATTATATGTAGGCACTCATGCTACAAAAAGATTAAATGGTGCACTTGGTTGAGTATTGAGTTATTTACCTAGAGGACTAGGGATCAGTTTCCACTTTTTTTTTCTAATGGTGCACCCGTGATCTAAAAATCCTAGATTCGCCTCTACCAGGAACTACAACAACAACTACCAATACACCTCAGAGCCTCAAACAAGTTGGGGCCAGCTATCTAAATATTCAATAAAATTAAGACTGTTCAATTAAACACATCTCGAGCGACCAAAGAAACTACAATGTGGAAGAAATACTTCTTAAAGCCTACTAAATATTAGAGCCAAGCTTTAAAGATAGACTTGTTACATACTGACTACCAATATGACAACAGTGTAGGCCCAAAGCATCTAGAAACTTTAACAGACCACTAACATACACTTTATACATTAAATCTTATTTTTTAAAAAGCGGAAGGAACAACGGCAACACTATAAAAGCAAAAAGTGTATAACAAGGAAAGGCTCTTGGCACGTTTCTTTAGAATGAACCATACAGTTTACCAAAAAAAAGTGAAATTCTTCAAATGCATGATTTTAATATGACATCAAATAACATTTAAAATTACTAATTTTAGCATCCAGTAAACAATAACATCATTATTAATCCAAAAACTCATACAAGAATAAGAATGAATTACTACTTAATCAAATAATAATAATAATAATAATTTTAAAAAATCAAGATACCATCTCAAAAAAGAAAGTAAATCAAGAAGGGAAGATAAACAAAAGTAGTAGAAAATAAGTTGTTACAAACTTGAGAACAAGAAGAGGACGACGACAAAGAGAAACCTTAAGCGATAGCGGAAAGGAGTCTTAGCAAATGGCGCTATCTTTTCTCTTTTTTTTTTTAGGAAACAGATCTGTTGAAGTTACACTCTACTAATCAAATCCATCTTGCTTGGATCACATTGCACCTTACGTGTGAAGCGTATGCTTCTTAGAAGCACATCACTTTGTCCATGAAACCTATCCCTAACATTGCAGAGCTTCATTTCTTTAAAAGCAATAAAACAATGGCTTCTAATAACACTGGTTAAACCATAACATTACTAAATAAAATAGTGGTATTTCATTTACCTCTCAATTTTAACATGAGAGACTAGATATCTTCTTAGACTTTCGATAGGGACAGAACACCCCATTGTTCATGCATTTTTGGATAGTTCGACAATATTCTAATGAGGTTAAAATATATATTTGTCGAAGAAAAATAAAGTTGACTTCACAAAGCACAACATTTATATAATGAATAAAAGAGAAACAAAAAGGTTGGTTGTCTACTGGAATATGTAGTTTATGGAACAAAGACCAAAAAGAACAAAAATGATTATCGTAAAAGCAATTCTTTGTCTTTTTCCCCGCAATCTCTACTTTGTAATATCAATCAACTATGCTTCAATTTGTATGTAAACGCGAGAAATAGAAAGAAAGAGAGAAGGTTTGGCTATTGCTTTTCCTTTTTTTCTCAACTCGATAGTTGGCTCCAATTCCTTAAAGAAATTGCATTTGTGATTCTAAATGAAAGTGGGCTGAGGTTTTTCAATCTTTCTTTCTGTGGGCGACGACGGGGGGGAGAAAAGTGAATGCTGTGAGATGGTGAGTAATTAGTTTTTTTGGAAAACCAATGCAAACATCATGTTTATTTCTCTGCCCAATTACTAATGATAGATAGAGATCATTTATAGAAGAGTTCAACTTTAAATCAATTTACAAAAAATAGATGGTTCTGTATCGCCATAAATGACCTATTCTGTCACTTTAATTACAGTGTGTTCGGAAGAAGCTTTACTCATTTGACTTAATCACTCATTAAAACATCACCCAACTTGACAGAAAATGCATAGTGTGGCAGTACCTATCCATATTTTTATGGGTATGTTCTTCCTCTCTCAAAATTTTCAGGGGGTGAAGTGAAACTAACCTTGAAATGATTGCAAGATCCTGATGTAACGAAATTAAGGTATGAACTAGGCTTATTTTATATAGCTATCATCGTAGCTAAGAATAGACATATACGACAAGTGAACATCTTTAATTGGCATAATATAAGCTTTAAAGAGAAACAAAATTAAAAGAACCCATAATCAATGGCTCTAATTCCCAATCAAGCACCAGAACTGCACAAAATTAAATGGTAAGAAGTAAGATATCATCATATTATGGAGAAAATACATACCCCAGAAACCTTGACATATTGGCCATTTTTTGCTGTTCTTAGTTCAGAATCCGGATAGCGGTTAATAAAACCAACTATAGCACTTCCACCCCAGCAAGAGTTCCATAGGAACAATGCAGCAACAATGCCGAATAGTACCACAACAACGATCAGCAGAATAGCGTTGTGCACTGCTCCAATAATAAATCCCCCGGCAATAAAGCCCATCACAAATAACAAAATCATTGCCCACAGGATAGGTTTAGGGAAGCTCCTCTTGAAGGAATACACATCATTTTGACTGAGAGTGGTCACAGCCTGGTTGTTAACAACAGAAGGGCCATGAATCTTGGCTGACCCCATTGAGTCCAACGGACCTGAGACCTTTCTTGGGGCCCCGGAGGAATTCAGAGGCCCAGAAGAGATCGGACCAGAAGTAATAAGACCTGTTGCAGGGAGAACTGGTGCTTGAGGACCTGAGTTTTGGCGGCCAGTTGGTGTCACTCCTCCAGACTGAGGACCAGATGACTTTTTTATAGGCTCACCATGCTTGCTAAGCGGCCCAGAATTCGATTTCTTTGTAGAAACTGAACCAGGCACCCCTGAGGATGATATGGGACCTGAAGTTGAGTAGCTAGTCCTAGCAGCAGCATTAGGATTGATAGGTCCTGAATGTGATGAGGCACCTGTATATAATCCAGTCCTCGAAGGTGCACTTGCTATGGGTCCAGATTTCCTCGACTTGGAGCCATCCACAGGGATATCAAACATTTTCCCAAGCTCTCCTGACTTCTTAATGTCACCGCCAGTATAAGGCATGGGCGCAGAAGTCATTGTTGGTGTTCTTTCTTTTGGCTGCTCTGGCCGGCCTGACACGTAAAGGCCATTACTGAGCTGGTGAGATGGGAATCTAGAACCCATCAAATCCTTTTCCCAACTGTACAAGTCTGCACAGGCAAACTTAATTCACTAAGTTTAAATTTCCATTCTGCATTTAGTACTCAGATTAAATACACTCAAAATCTACTGAAGTCACAGTAACTTGATACAAAATTCATTGAAACAAGATTAAGATGCTAAGCAGCACAAATGCGTATAACAATCACAGAGTGATGATAAATTGCACTTCATAAGCATATGACAGTTTCAATGTGATGATAATAAATTAGTATGGTCACAGCTTCGCCATCTACGTTGCAGGAAAAAAGACGTTATAATTGGACAAAGAATATAAAGAGATTTGAATAAGTAGAGATATTAAGCAGTGTGTTGAAATCTAAGGATCAGGATATAACATCTAAAATTTCCTTTTCTGTGAGTGTCATTATCCTTTTCTTTGTTGGTTATATTCCAGAAAAAGGTACTCAGAATGCAAATATGGGAAGAGATAAGCAACTGAAAAGAAACTAGAAACTGCAAAATTTGCAGGTAGGTGGACCTTTACCAATTAGCACCACCAAGCATCAATCACATGGGATATTGTAGACTCTTAAGGGGGAAAAAAGTAAATATTGACAAAAATACTTGCATTAGACGTCAAAATAATTATCAGAAAAATGCAAGATTGTTCTCCATAGTTGGATATGGACTTGTGGGGTCTGAAATGACTCTGTCTATTTTAAACCCCAACCTGAAAAAAGAAAAAGGGGACACCACAGGTAGAAAAAGGGAAGTAACAAAATCAAATAGGAGGCTAATTCAGCATCACATATAGATATATAGATATATATGGAGTGAGAAAAAGGAAGGAAATTAAAGAGATAAGGGTCACTGATAAATAAAGCTATAGGAGTCGCTGAGTAGAGTAAAAGTTAAACAAGGAAATAGAGAAAAGGGTGCAGAGAGCAATCTAGTGATTTGGGTAGAGGAAGAGAAGAGGAGAAAATGAGTTGGGGGATTTGGAAAAATGGAATTGGGAGGAAAACAAGGAAAGAAAGTAGTGTGTATAGCAGTAGGTAGGTTACATGGGGTTCCCTGGTCGTGGAGAAAAAGAGTTGCAGTTGAAGTCCGTACTAGCTCAGGCTCAGCGATCCCATCACTGTTCACTGTCAGTGCAACACCATCACCATCTTCTTACTTCCTTCCCTTTGCTCAGCCGCAACAACAGTTGTCTCCTCTCGTCGGCACCCACAAAATCAAAATGACTTTTTTTTTTTTTCTTTCTTTCTTTAACCTCAATGACAATACTACTTGTACTAGTACTGGGAGTAGTAAATAATCATTTCAATACTACTACTTCTAACCTCCATTTCAATTTATTTATTTTTTAATTAAACTTTAATGAAGGTATTTCTTTTTCTTTTCTTTTTTTATTCTTCACGTATCATATTTTAAAATATTATTAATTTAAAATTTTATTTACTTTATTAAACTCCAAACAAAAATTTGAAATCGAAAGTACTATTTATTATAATTCTGACGTACACTGTACGTAACATTGACGAGATGCCTAATCACCAATACTATCAATTTTTTTTAATTATTACTATTTATTTATATAAAATAACAATATTCTAGGTAATTCAACATTTTAAGTACAAAAAAATGACTCTAATTAATGTACTAAAGCTTTTAGAAAAAAGAAAAAGATTAAATGTTTGTATGATGAGAGAAGTAGTAAAGATAATTTATTGATTGCATTAAATTTAAGTGTGATTAAGGTGATCCCATAAATGTCAAAGAGGAATAGATATAAATAGGCGATGTATTAGCTTGAGTTTCAACTCAATTATATATGAATGAATATATTTAAAAAAAGAAATAGAATGAAGTGGTTGGAAGAATATATTGAGTAAATGAAAGAAAAAATGATTAGTTCATGAAAAATATTGATATTCAATCTTTAATGATTTGGTTAGGTTTCGACGCAAAGGAAGTGTAATTGTAATCATCACCTCACATAAATGCCATAAAATCCTTACTCCAACATCCACATAATTTCCGGTTTTTTATTTTTTAATATTAAGTTTAATATCCTATTAGATTTAAGTTTTTGCATACACTCTTTTTAATTTGAAGCTCATCCAATTGATGATTTTTAGTCTTTATTTTTTAATATTTTAAATAATAAAAATATCTTAATTT
The DNA here is from genome assembly GCA_018107945.1 of Datura stramonium. Taxonomy (NCBI): domain Eukaryota; kingdom Viridiplantae; phylum Streptophyta; class Magnoliopsida; order Solanales; family Solanaceae; genus Datura; species Datura stramonium. The sequence continues at coordinate 181,886 of JACEIK010001182.1, forward strand.
TAAGAAAAGATTGCAAGATCAAAAAAAATTGCAATGCAATATAAATTAGCAAGGTATAAGTTAAACTCTATAATGCATAGGTTCATGCTACTGAACTTATGCATCAACGCACAGATTATGCAAAAACACAAGTTCCTATTGCTCAACTTCTGTCCCAAAACACAAGTTCATGCTACTAAACATCTGGCCATGGGCACAGGTTCATGCTACTAAACTTCTGCCCACAGGGCACAAGTTCATAGCCTGAGGCATAACTTGTGTAATTATGCCCTGAAACATAACTCGTGTCAAAAACCTATGCCTTGCAAAAAGAAATTTTGCCTTGTGAATTATTTTTAATGCTGATAGGAGTATTTTCTACCACTTTTTATTACTTAAAGTGTGGAAAAGGAAAAAAATTAAAAATCACAAATTTGTAGGCAAAAATTAAAGAGCAACCTAAAATAAAATATTTATGCGAACCCTAAATTAGTCAATAAATATTATTAGGCTGATGAACAGTACAAAATAAGATGCATTCACTATGACTGTGTTTTAAATTATTTTTTGAAAAGTTCTGACATTAAGTTCTCAAGGAAATATATTAATTGATGTTTAAATCGCATAAAATATACAAAATTTGAGAAGTTGACTTGAATATAAACTATTATAATAATATAATCTATCTAGATACAATTTTATGCTGTTTAAATTAAGAATTTCTTTTATAATGATTTCATTGTTTGAATGAATATTTTATTTGGATGATCACGATGCGAGTGAGAAATTATTAAGACAATTTAACATGAATAATTTACTATGATGTTTATTTCTGCGGAAAAAAAAAAAGAAGAAAAAGCTCATCTTATAAACTCAAAAACGAAATAATCAAATTGATTAATTCAAAATCGATCTAATTCTAACTTAGATTTTAAATTTTAGAATCAGAAAATCAAAAATTCAAACCAAAATTTTTATATTTCACATGAAGTTTTCAGCATATGCACAAATTTGACTCTCCATATATTTACTCTCAATTTATAACCATATTAGTTTCATTTTTCAAGCAGACAGATCGTGCACGAATACTTGATGAAGCTAAGTGAGTTATTTCATCATTAATCAAGTCGACAATAAAATTTTTACGCTTTATGGCGTGAATTCAGTGGATTTCATATCATCTATTTTTGAGCTTCTTCAAAGTCTTGCATTCATTCTTCTTCAAAATCTTGCATTCATTTCTGTCTCATTTTCAGGTAGAGTATACCTGACCCATATATGAACCCCTGATCTAATGGGCAAAATTCCTGTGAAAGAGGCTCACTTGGAAGGAGCAATAGAAGAGATAGCCTCATTCAATAGGCACGCTTTATGCTTTTTCTTGCTTTGGTAGAGTTTCTTCCTTCATTGAGTTAGCTTAGCTTTTGACTTTGGTATATGAAATAGAGTCTTTCCTTATAGCTAGTCTTCTGACTTTTTTTGCATGTCTAGCTTTATGGGAAAGATCATATCCAAAGTAGATACCAAATGGAGATCCTCCTTTCCGGGAAAATTTGATAACCACACTTGACAACCAAGAGGTAATCCTTGGACAGCCACACTGACGTATTTGTCATGTTTAGTTTTTCATTGGTAAAAACTAACTTGTACCGCTGTACTTAATAGTAACAGATGCCGCCAGATCTCCCATACTTAGCTGGCTGGGGGCATGTGTTCCCTGAACTTGCCAGTGCGCACCAGAAATAATTCTCAATCCTACTGTAAGCAAGGTAACAACAACATAAATGAGATAATATGCTCCAGATATGGGGAACGCAGCAAAAATCTTTACATAAAGTCCTTAAACGGATGAAACACAATCCCAAAACCAATTTTGCCTATTCCAGGCATGACAACACTAAGTATACACGTTAGGAACTTGCAGGGTAGCAAATTTTATTTTCATCTGTCTAAGTGAACCATATTTTGCACACATTGGTACATTAGGAAAAGGAAACAGAAAATAATCAACAAACACCAACGCTAGTCCTTCACCGAACCATCAAAATCCAGACTCCCAAGATCTGTCAAGAAAGGCAAACGAATCAGCTTTAACATACAACTCTGCTGACAAGAAAGTAGAACACTGATCTAAAATCCATGCAATCAATGGGCGTACTTCAGAAATATTTAGAGTTGAATATTGTTTTCTCATTCAACAAACTTCTAATAAAATTTCCCAAGAGCATTGCTATAATAGTTCAGCTTCGGAAGAGATACTATACATGATTAAGTCAACGTCTACAAGACTGAGATTTACTTGAAAGAATGAGCTTAAGAAATATATCACTTTAATTAGTAAATAAATAACACCTGAGAGATATAACTAATTTCTCAGGTGCACTTAAATCAATGCACTATCGCCAAGGTTGAAAATACTCCTCCTTGAGTAGTTGTGTAAATTTCTTACATCAGCATTTACTCGAGTTAAAGAATAACATGACACAAACTTTTGACCCAAAAAAAAACATGACACAAACAATGAGTGTATAAGTTTAGCTACAAATTGATTAATTCGTAAAGTTTAAAGTCGCTGCTACAGCTGGGCGGGCAGTGATGTACAAGGCTTGCCTCACTCGTAATTTGATGAAAAAGGCTACCCGAGAAACTCAAATTTAGAGGCTATAAATCACTTGTTCCAACACTCTATTGTGGCAGAAACTTTTTTGGATAAAGTAATAACTTTATTAACATGTTTGGGCACAAAAATGCCCATATACAAGAAGAATATCAAAAATTAGAAAACCTACCAACAGGTATGGCACCCAAGGGTGTGGTCAGTGGAGTAGGGGAGAACCATGAGGTTTCAATTCAAAGTGGAGACAAAAAAACACTAGGTGATTTCAAGCCTTGCTGAGCATAATTACCCGAGACCCTATGCTTGTGGGAGATAACAAGTACGCCATGGAATTAATCGAGATGTGAGCTAGTTGACCCGAACACCACCGAATTTTTTTTTACAAAAAAAACAGTGATTTTCTACAAGAAGACTCCAATCTCTCTCCGAATGAAACCTCCTGGGTGCACCAAAAAGAAATAAAGGGAAGAGATTATTACTCAATTGTATAAAAAAATATCGCAACATTCAAACGCTCCTCCTATTTCTTTCCCTCTAAATGACCCATATAAGTGCTAGTAGAACAACTTTCCAAGTATTGCGACGTCCCTTCCACCAACCACAAGTTCAACCGAACATTAAATCCTTCCGGTGCATAGCATCACCCAAGTTATAACAAACCAGCAAGCAATTTCCCACCATAACCTCGAGGCTATCCAACAACGAAGGAGGAGATGGTCAACATTTTCACTGAAACCATTACACATAAAACACTAATTCATGTATGTGACCTTCCCCTCCCTCATATTTTCGGCGGTGTTACAATATCTCCTCTCTTGTTGCTCGTCAAGGGAAGAAAAACAATTTTTTTTTGTATAGCCAACTCTCTTGTGCAATGGCCAGAAATATAAGGAGTATGTTTCTCAATATACCATAGGTAATGCAGCATAGTCCTAGAGAAGCTTTTGTAAGTGGGAGACCGTGGTATGTGGAGAAATAAAAGAAAGAGATGGACAACAGTAACTTTTGCATTTTTCGGACCCTCCGGAAGGAAATGAAAACCATATGTCGTAAGAAACTTCAGCTTCAATCCTAGTATTAAAAATTAGATGTTTGTTGAATCTTTTTTTGTATCTAATCATAGGAATGTAACGGCGTAAATCATTTTTGGGGATTCAGTGACTCGCTGAATTTTGTTTGGCAGACAAATCATATTTCATCATCCGAGTGCTATTGTGAATAAAATGCTTTATATTTCATTAAAAGAAGATAGTATAATTTGCAAGTATAAAATAAAGGAAGTCATGTATGAGTGGCTTCACTATGAAAGTTTGGAAGAGAGTGGTGGTGATAATTGTTAGGAAGAGTGTGGTTATTTCAGAAAATCAATTTGGATTTATGCCACGACGCTCAACCACAGAAGCCATTCACCTAATAAGGCAACTGGTGGAGCAGTACAAAGAGAGGAAGAAGGACCTACACACGGTGTTTATCAACATAGAAAAGGCCTATGATAAAGTACCGAGGGAGGTGCAATGGAGATGCTTGGAGGTTAGAGGTGTAACTGTGTAGTATACTAGGGAGATCGAAGACATGTATGATGGAGCCAAAACCTGAAAAAGGACAATAGGAGGAGACTCGTAGCACTTTCCTGTTTTGATGGGGTTGCACCCCCAGTCATCCCTAAGCCCGGTTTTTATTTGCCTTGGTAATGGATACATTGACGCGTCAAATTCAAGGGGAGGTACTATGGTGTATGTTATTTGCAGATGATATAGTTTTGATTGATGAGACTCACAATAACACTAAGTTGGAGGTTTGGAGACAAACACTGGAGCCTAAAGGTTTCAGGTTGAGCAAGTCCAAGGCATAATACTTGGAGTGCAAGTGAGATAACGCATGAGGCAAATGAGGAAGTTAGACTTGATACATAGGTCGTCCAAAAAAAAGAAGTTTCAAGTATCTTGGGGCTATTATGCAAAGAAATAGGGAGATTGACGAGGATGTCACTCACCGTATTGGTGCAGGATGGATGAAATGGAGGCTTGCATCCGGAGTCCTGTGTGATAAGAAGGTGCAACCAAAACCTTAAAAGGTAGGTTTTACAGAGTGGTAGTTAAACCGAGTATGATGTATGGGCGGAGTGTTGGCCAGTCAAGAACTCTTACGTTCAGAAATTGAAAGTTGCAGACATGAGAATGCTGCGAAGGATGTGTGGGCATACTAGGAGAGATAGACTAGAAATAAGGATATACAGGACAAGGTGAGAGTAACGTCAGTGGAGGATAAAAATGCGAAAAGCGGGACTGAGATGATTCGAGCATGTGAAGGAGATGTTTGGATACCCCAGTGCGGAGGTGTGAGAGGCTAGCTATAGATGGTTTCAAGAGAGGTAGAGGTAGAACGAAGAAGTATTTGGGAGAAGTGATTAGACAAGACATGGCGCAGTTTCAGCTTACCAAAGACACTACCTTAGATAGGAATTGTGGAGGACATGCGTTATGGTAAAAAAAAGGTAATAGGTAGCAATGTGTCGTCCTGTTATCAGTCCATACTCGTAGTTGTTGCATTGCCTCGATAGTTTCTTGTCCTTCGATTTACTACCATATTATTTTGTTATAGTTACTGTCCTGATACTGTTTGCTACTTTTGTTACCATCTCTTTATTTCTTGTACTATTGAAAACAGCCTCTCTAGCTCTGTCATGGAGGTAAGGTTTGCATACACTCTACCCTCCCCAGACCCCATTTGGAATTATGCTGGGTATATTGTTGTTGTTGATGCATGAGTGGCTTGCTTAATGCACTACAATGTTGCAACTGTCTTGCGTCAAATGCAGTTCATGAGAACTAATAAATCAATAAGTAAAGCACAACAATTTTCTATCACCATTGCCTGTCTAATGGATACAAATGAAGAAATTCTCAGAAACATTATCAACTTGCATATATTCATTACCCCATGCCTCTCTACCTCTGAGGAGTGGGTATGTTGTTGTTGTTGTCTGATACAATCATTACCCCAAGGAGTAGTTGCGACTCTGTATGTACTCAAACGAGCTGATAGGTTATCCTTTTCTTAGCCTTTTCTCCCACTAATTAGGATGGGTAAATTAATTATGGGTGGTTGCAATTAAATAGGTGCTTACACAACCCAACTGAAGATAAATCATGCATCAGGTCTTCGACACATAATCTCCTCACCTTTGAGCAAAGAGTTAATAGCATCTATGTCAAGAACTTCTTTTAGATTGTCCTCTTCTCTCTATGATTGGATGAACAACAAAGCTTATCACAAGCTAGAGAGAAAGACACGCACACGCATGCAAGCACAGAGAATGCAGTAGTCATTTATTCCTCTCCTGCTGTTGTTGCTGCTACTACTACTGTTTCTTAAGGTCACGTGATTGCCTCAAAACAAAGGCTACTTATGTGCCCTGCACAGTGGTAAACCACTAAAAAGACATGATGCACCTAAATAAATACAATGTCACATGATTGCCCTGGAATAAAACGGCTTTTCTTTGTGCCCTGCACAGTGATTTTGGTAACCAAAGTAAAAACATAATGCACCTACAAGTACAATTTGCAGACGATACAAGTTACAATAAAGTAGATGAGTTAAGGGGGAAAATGCACCGAAGGGAAAAGCTGGCACGTGTTAAAACAAAATTGATGTGGAGCTGAAGGAGAAAGTGTGCGCATGCAACAAAGAAACTATATTTGATTTCTGACATGGGAGGAAAACAAAAAATTAAATGAAGAGCAAAGGACATCACATTTTGAAGAGGACAGAACTACAGTACAGGAGCCCAGGAGGAAGGAGAGAGCACGAGAAAAGTAAAAGAATTAGGATAAGGAAAAAACATTCAAATCATAGAATTATCTATATCCTTGTGATCCTAAGCCTTAGTGGACAAAGTTACCCCGTAATTAGTCTAAACACAACTACCATTCACGCTTAGAGAAGGACAGAGTTACGCTAATCACTAGATGGACCATCACATGTGTTTTCATTCAGAAATCCTACATTCAATCCTCCCTCAAATAAAAACTCTGAGAAGAACCAAGTGCTGAAGTGCTCAATGAAATATGTCGAACATATTCTTAGATAGCATCTTCAATAGGATCATACTCACACTCCAACCACCAAATCACGGGTTGTTTCACCTTACCAACCATTCAAAGAAAAAGATAAAGAGGAAACAAACTAGCATTAGTGGCACACGACTTGCGAAAATTAGAAGTACGAAATCAAAATCTGCTCAAGCTATCTCCTCTATCACGAGTGGAATGAGATATCTCCAGTTCAGAGAGAGTGTTTGATGTAGCCAAGTAGGGAAAAAAATGTGATGGATAAATGTGAAGAATATGTTCCGCACAGGATATAGATTGCCAAGGACCTTAGCTTCTGAATTCACCAGCTGAGCCATTAATATTATACATTAGGTAGCAAATAGTATAGCCATTAAGTCAGGCCTAACAAGCCAAAGAGCATTCCCACCGAAGAACTATGCATGTATAACACCAATACCATATTTCACCCCATAATTTCAACCAAAATTGTATAAGGCGCTATTTCTATGTCAATTCATCCATAAACAGGGAGAAAAAGAGAAACATGAAGGAATCCCCAGACCATGAATACCTAAATTCAATTGAGGTGAGAAGATACCAGGAAAGTCAGACGGAGGTTCAGTGTTTAGCATGTTGTTTGTGTGCAAGGTGGCGACGCTCTTCGGGAAGGGCGACGAGGTAGGAGAAAATCATGCCTCCGAAGCAGACGTGGTAGACGGGATCAACGGAACTGGTTTGGATGTACTTGGCATGGTAATTATCCAATCCCCTCTTCACAGCACTCTTCGCGTAACTTACAGACATCATCGGCTTCAGGTAAGTCCCCACCTCCTTCACTCTCATGCCCTTAATCTCATTGTAGAAGTTCCTCATCGCCATCCTTCCCCCAATGATTTTGCTTAGATCGGTAACCCTAACCCTAGAAATGACTGCTCTCCCTCTGTTTGGACTACAGAATCCTGAAAAGCACTAATCTTTTCCTTTGAATTTTGTTTTTTAACATACTTATTAGAATGCTACTGGACAGCAGGTACTAAGGGCAACAAAATTAATTCTGAAATTGATTTTATGTTTCAATTAAAGTCAAAATCAGTATTCTAAATTTAATCTTAAAAAATATTAAATATTAAATTTTAAATTTATAACT